>PVKU01007303.1:0-89722 GCA_004027475.1 Anoura caudifer
CTGGAGGTTATCTGCAAAACCATTGCTATGCAAAACAACTCAATGGCCCTGCTCCATTTGTCCCTTCCCCCAACTCATACCTGTGGGGGAGGGGGTGAGGACATCTTATATGTCCCTCTAATATTTCCTGGACACCGTGAGTTCTGGGCCCCATTCCAACTCCCTTTTTGGGGCCCCCCTCTTGGCTGCACCCTGTTACGTTAACACTCAATATATTCTGAGACACATTGACAAGAAAATGTTGAATGGTCCTATACAAATGAACAAAGGAACCAAGGGGAAAGTGCACAAAGATACAAATTGTCAATACACATACAGAAAACTGAAAACCTGAAGCTCTATAGTAACAAACACAAAGCAACTATAAAAAAAACAACTGTAATAGCTAGAGGAAACATCAAACTAGCCTATCATTTTAAGAAAAATAATCCTCTTTTTTGGTGAGAGGAAAACATGGATTCTGGTACACAGCCCTTCTAGAAAGGAGAAAGACAAAACATATCTGAAAACTTCAAACATATTCAGTCTTTAATTTATACTTCTGGGAATTCATCCTCAGGAAAATCTACTCACAATATTTCAGCATGATGTGTTTGTGCGACCCTTAGTACAGTTTGGTGATGTAGGTGCTCACAGATTACAGATAAGAAAGCCAAAGCCCAGAGAGGCCGACTTGTATAAAATCACACAACTAGTCAGTGCCAGACCTGGAGCACACCTTTTAGAACTGACTTTGTAACTATTGCTCATGCTGGAAGGTATTTGGTTCAGTAATTTTTTGGCACTTTCTTAGTGTTACATTCAGCGTTAGGGTCTGGATCTACAATAATGGCTAGTAAGCATTCACTATGCCCTAACATCTTCATACATGGGTGATCTTATTTTATTCTCAGAATAAGCCTTGGTGTCCTATTTTCTTCCTCAAGGAAGCTGAGTAATCCTCTAAATGTCAAATAGCTGAGTTAACAAACCAACCTGAGCGATTTTACTCCAGAGTTGCTTCTTCTTAACTTTACATTGAATTCCCTCCCCAAGACTCCTGTCCTCAGAGTGCTCGTAGTGTAGTTGTGGGAAGACAGATTTGTTATGGTTCAGAATATGTGACAAAAATACTGTGGTGACACAAAGGAGGGGACTAACATAACTTGCTCTGGTCCTCAGAGTGCCGATGTGGTTGTAGTTAGGAGGGTCCTCAATACTATTGTCACTTAGTGAGAACACTGTATTTCTATTTCAACTTCAGATAATCATGTCCACTGTCTGAGAAGACTCTGGAACAAGATAAATATACTGTTACTTATTGACTGATTAAAAATTCTACATGTGGTTTTATCCTTCTTTATAAAACAAAGAAACAACATAAATATTCACAGAAAAATAGTGGAAAGAAATGCATTAAAATGTTCTAAGTCTACCTCTACTCGCACCAACAAAAATTTTGTTTTTTTCTATGTCTCTCTATAGTTGCTTTGCATTTATAATTAGACTGTTGCTGCATATAATAGCTTATTTTTAACTTACATAATGATATACATATAATATTAGTGTCAAACAATTTGCAGCCTCTTGGGGGTTGCCGTGCAGTCCAGCAAGTATTTTATGTGGGTGCTTAGAGGCAAAGGGCAGAGATTTGCCCTTTGTGCTTTCAATGGTTTTTCCAAATTCCAGCCTAGGTTCCAACCTCATGCCACGGGTGAACGAGGGTGCTCTCCTCCTGGGCTTCCTGAGAGGACTTAAACAAAGCGTAAGAGTGCAGTGGCAGGACTGGCCACAGAAACAGCCCACTGGCCGTGAAGGTTAAGTGTTGGTTGTCAAACCAAGTGAGAAAATATATAGAACTGCAATGGAAAACATGCATGTGTTGTATAAATACCAGATACAGTTTCAAGGTAGGAAAAAGAGTCTCATTAGTGGAGAAATCACCAAAGAAACGAGGCCATCTAGAGTGCTCCTGGCTTTGATCCTAGCCACAGCCCGACCACTGGCAGCTAGTTCTTAGGAGATGCTCTGGAGAAGGTAAACAGGTGGAGTGGTGTTCAGGCTCTAACACAAACAGCTGACATCATTGGGAGCTTCCTTATACTAAGCTTTTGAGGGCATTACTCTTTTGAGCCTCATAACAGGTTTTTGTTATCATCACTACAAATGAGGGATCAGAGGCTTAAATAGAATAAGAATTACAATCTTCTGAGTTATAAAGCCAGGAATTAAACTTGAGTAGCAACTGGGCTCCTACTCATTACTGAGTTATCTATTGCACTGAAGAAATAACATATTAAACATTTGGAATTTGATAACCACTTCTTCCAGGTCTTCTGTTCCATTACCATCCACCTAGCCTATAACAACTCCTCCAACACCCTGTATAACATATTTTAATATGCTAATTAATGTTTTATAGTTATCATTTAACTATTATGAGATAATTTGGCAGAATTAAGTACACCCAGTGGTCCTAGAAAACGAGAACTAAGATTCTCTGGCGTGGATAAACTGGCAGGTAGTACCCACCTTTAGTCCCTCTCTTACATACTGTTTTGAATAGCTCCATGGGATTTTGCAGCTTTTCTCAAACACGCCTCCAAAGGCAGTGTTCACAGGTTCTGCACCTCTCCATTATTCCATTTCCAACTCAGAAAATTTGATAACCCCCACTGTTTATTGTCCCTGAATCTACCGTAAATATGCTTGCTATAACTTAAAGTAAATAATGCTGCACTATCTCCAGAGTGTCTCCTGTTCTAGGAGCAGGGTGAGTTGAAAAGAACAAAGTGCATGTTCTAATTCTGATGATCCCAGTAATTATTAATATGAATATGTAATTAACGCATAAGGTCAAGAGGAGAGTCCCTACCCTACTTGGTAGGTAGAGGATTATGGAACAACATCGAGGTGGGGAAATCTCCTAGAGGTTGTAGGTGACTCTACTGGAGGTGTGCAAAACCAGCTTTAAGAAACACCTGGCAGAAAGTTAAGAAGGGGAATTCAGAAAGAAAATGATGAGACAAGATGGAAGAATAGAAATTACAGAGAAGTTATAGCTTTAAGATCAGGTTAAAGTTCCACCTCTGTCACATACAGGCTATATTTCTTTGGGAAATTCAATAACAGCTGGTACTCTGACTTAATCCCATGCAGATATTTTGAGGGTTAAAGGAGTTCATACAGAATGCCTGCATGTGCTCGAACACAGTGGACATTAAATATATAATAGCTTTCACATCTACTCTTAGATTACTGATTTGGGGGCAGTGATATTTACTATTCAGGATTCTCATGAGAATTAGATGAGTTTCTGTGCAGATGGAGGTCACCACCCTGTACTAATCAAGCTCCTGGCTGGGAATCTGTTTGTTCCTCGTTCAGCCTTTGTGAAAACATTGATTCAGGTACAAAACTCAGCTGCAGGATTTGCACATCCCCACAAGGCATTCTACCTATCCACCCTAAAGCACTTTTCATATTTTTTAATTTTATTTTGCTAATTTGACTCAGACAATAATAAATATTACTTTGAGGGAGGAAAAAAAAATCATAGTTCTAGGAAAATCTGGCCACAAGGGGGAAGTAGAAGAACTTGTCAGGAAATCCAGCAGTGCTTTTCTTTGTTTAATTTCTCCCCCTCAGTCCCTCAGTTCTGTTTAGTATCTTGTACTTGTCTTGTAGTCTTCCTGATTCTAAAAATACCCTCATGGGCTCTATACTTGGAAAGTTTATCAAAGTCAACCACCTCTTGCTGTCAGGGTGATGTCTGCAGGATGAGGTAAGTGGTCCCTTGCTGATGATGCTGCCTTTGACTCCAGGTCTGTCCTTATGGATTGTAAAGCAGTAATAGCTCACTGCAGCTCTGTCCTTGGATCGGGGGGAGGTTAATCACCGAGAGGGAGTTATCTGTGATCACAGGAAGATGGTTGTGTAAGACCGGGCACAACACCTACGTAGGAAGAGGTCCTTCTCTGGTTCTGCTCTCTTAGGGAATTGTGCACTTGGATTGCCACCTGCTCAGAGTTTGAAAGAGTTCTCTGGCATCTACCTGTTTTCTTACTCTTTCTTTTCTGTAACTACGGCCTCTTAAACATACATTCTCTTTGTCTGCACTGGGTTAAAGTCCAAACTTTATCTTACACAGATTTCATTTTTTTCAAGGCTACTTATTTTGTTTAATAAGGATGTGTCGTAGGCTCTTATACATTGTTTAGGCACAAGTTACAGCACGAAGTAAAGCAAGGGCTCTGCTCCCAAGGAACCTGTCATGTAATACATTGTTTTCTTCTGCTACTATTTTATTTCTATGGATATATTTATATTCTAAAAGCTTTTGATTCTTGTTTCCTACAGAGTCAAGTCCAAACCTCACAAAATGTAAGGCCCAATGGATTACGGTCCTTATAAGAAAGTGGTACCTCCCCTCCCCCAAATATTTCAAACATGTGTGTGGGGAAGTGTAAAGGGAAACTTACAAGTGACGCAAAGCCTTGGCCTCTATCCCAGAACCGGCGGAGAGCTGCAGCGTCAGGAGAGGGTTGCCTCACAGGAGATAAGCACTTTGGCAGTTCAATGGCTGGGATTTAGCTTATAAAAGTAGGAAGCCAAGGAAACAAATGTCTTAATTTACCAATCACTCCTTCTGCCTCATAATCTCCATCTGGTGCATCCACTGGCAGAACCCAATAGGAAGCCAGAAGGTAAGGGAAACTGGTATATGTGGGTCCTCAGTGTTCAGCCTCATGGAGCCCAGAGCAGGGTAGGTTAGGGTGGACAGTGCATCAGAAAAGGGACAAACGGAATTTCCAGCACAGAATATCCAAATTTACTCCAACTTAACTTGTCATTTATTGTAGTTATGTCCCTCACTTTTTAAAAAGATTTTGTTTATTTATTTTTACAGAAAGGGGAAGGGAGGGAGAAAGAGAAGGACAGAAATATAAATGTGGGTTGCCTGTCATGTACCCCTGACTGGGGACCTGGCCAGCAACCTAGGCATGTGCCCTGACTGGGAATTGAACTGGTGACCCATTGGTTCATGGGCCAGTGTTCAATTCACTGAGCCACACCAGCCAGGGCTATCCCTCTATTTCTACTCCTATTTGCCACTATTCTAATTCTTGTAAATGTAGATAACCCTTGAAATAAATTCCCTTTAACAATAAGAATTGAACAGTAAATTAGTAAATGTATTTGGAGTATATGCTATGTGCCAGATGCATTTCCAACACTATAATGATTTCTGCCTTTTAGGAGCTTACATTTTAGCGAGCGATGTCATTACATGGAGGGGACAGTACAGTACATGAGAAGAAAAGGAAACATGGGGTTACTAATCCATAATTAGGCAAATTCAGAAAGGTTTTCCTACTATAATTATGGCTAAGCTTAGTTGTGGAAGATGATGCAAGAAAAAAGAAAATGAAGTAAGGATGGTCCAGACAGAAATGAAAGTATGAGGAAGGAGCTGAAAATAGAACATGGTCTTGCTGAGGAACTGCAGACACCTCATCCCGGCAGTGCGGAGGTGAAGGGACAGGGGTGAGGGTGTGTCAGGGGAGGTGGGCAGAGCTGGGTGCAAAGGCCCTGGAAGCCATGGTGGGGGTCAAGGGCTTTGGTGTAACTGGGAGGCACTGAACATGTTCCGTTTCCAGCAAAAATCCTGTCACAAAATGTTTGAGAGTGTTTCCTGAGAAAGGAGGCTACTGGGGGGGAAACCCAAATTTCTCCAATATGCCCATGATCCCGAAGTTCATTGAGATCTAGTTGCTCCCTGTGTGGCTGCATTAACGGTCCACCGGCACTAACACACTAGGATTAAACGCTGTCCAAGTGCTGTCTCCGTGTTCTTTGCTATTGCCAGTGAGTCACCTCTAATTCACTGTTACCGAACTTTAATCCCCGTGACAGGAAAGCCTCCTCAGTGTGAGCCAGTGCCTAGTCTAGGTAGGCACGCAGAGATGAAAGCTCCATTCTCTGTGCCCCAGCCTCCTGCCCCTCTTCCCTGCCCCGCAGCTGGAACCAGACTGTCTGCCTTTCCGTTCAGCCCCTGACATAAAAGCAATTTTCTGGCATTGGCATTCCTTCTAATTTCTCCGAAGCTCACCTTCCTTGTCTGTGAAATCTAGAGAATTCTAACTTTTGTAAGGAAAATTCACTACAGGTTCTTTGAGAATGAAGCGAGACAATTAAAAGCAAAAAGGTTTTACAATGTATAAACCCACTGCTGCCTCTGCTGCCTGAGGCTCCCATGGTCTGGCTTTAGAGGAAGGCGCCCTGGCTCCTTAGTACAAGGCTAGACAGAATCCTGCTGGGCTGAGGTCCAGAGTGTGGGAGGGTCGTGGCAGGGAGGCAAGTAAGGCAACTGAAGACACTGACTGAGTGGTGGGGTAAGGCCCTGGGAGTGGAGACTGGAGATAATCTAGTTGTTGTATCATGCAGTGATGCGACCCCCTTGACAAACACTGTGGCTCAGTGTGTTTTAGTATTTTAGCAGACAAGACCGTCTTTGGGGAGCTAGAAGCCAGGACAGTCTCTGGCTTCCAAGTTGTAGGAGAACAGCACCTTACAGTTTGTTTCCCTAATGGATATCACACCAGTATCTTGAAGCCCAAGCTCCTGTGTCTGCAAAGGGAAGCTGAGGAAGGTCACATCCTCTCTTGAGACTCTCAGGAGGTCTGAGCACAAGTGTGCCATGGGATGCTTGCTTTCCTCTTCGGTGCCTAGGCTAAGAGGGCAGACAGCTAAGCTCAGTGCCGGGGCTCCATCCTGGAGCAGCGTGCAACGCGGACTCCAGACAGATCCTGACCATGCTAACCTGGTCCCATTGGGATGACAGTCTGGGATGCCAGCATCTCAGAAAAATGTCTGATTACTTTTCCCAGTTGGAAGCAAGAGGATTAATATAACCAGTGCAGGGCTGGGGTTAAGGTTGGGGGAGGGTCTGACAAAGGCAGATAAATGGATAGGCTGAGAATGAGAGAACTGGCACCCTCATAGTCCAGAGGATCGTGAAGCCACGGAGACACAAGCAGGTCAAGCAAGAAGGTGGAAAAGAGGTCTGGCTGAAAGTCAGAACTAAATGCTATTTTCTTTCCACATAGCTCGTAGAGGCTCTCTGGAAACTGATGGCCACACAGACTGGCTCTTTTCGCATGACTAAAGACAGGATCCATGGTTGAATCTTGGTCCTGTACGGGTGAGCAAGTAATTTAACTTCTTTAATACTCATTTTACTGACCTGTAAATATAATACTATTTCTAACTTAACTGCCTCAAAAGATTTTATGAAGCTCAATATCTATATATGTGTGTGTGTGTATATATACATATACACAAGTATATATACATATATACATACATACATTATAGATATTTGACACTTATTTGTGAGATCTCTCTCTACGTGTATCAAATATATGCTTGTAAATTTTAATTTTGAGAGATGATTTATTAACTGAAAAGTGCTATAAAATTATAATGTAAAGTTTATTTTGGATTTTTTGTCTCATTAAAAAACATTGTGTATTTGGTCATAATGGTTACTTGTCTCACAGTAATTTCAGATAAGGTAGCCTAAATTTTCGCTCTTTATTTTGTGGTTTTCTTAATGCGAAAATGTGGCCTCCTTGTGATGCATCCCGTAAGTGTTCAATTTTCCATCACCAGGTTGAAATCCAAATAGCAGGGGAAAGAGACAGTAAAGCTCAAGTCCACGTGAGTCACAGTGCTTTTCTTAAAGTTTTGATTTCTGCTTAATTCTGACAGTCTTGCTTTATCTGCACAATTTCAAGCACATAAACTTGACATTGTATTCTGCAGATAGTCTATGGAGGCATGAATTTGCTGATTTATTCTTTATTTATTTCATAGATATTTACTGACTTGGCCTTTTGTGAGATAGGCATTGTGATGGTTGCTGGCGAGGACAGAAAGAACAGACCAGCCATTCTCTGGACGCAAAGAGCCTGTGTTCTGGTGGAGGAGACCCTGACAAGGAAGAAGCAGCTTTGGTACAGAATGGTATGAGATATGGAAGCTCAGGGAAATCTGAGAGCATGAGTTCTTACTCTCATAAATGTGAATTTTTAATAGCAGGCCCTAGTAATTTGACTGCATTTGAAAATTCTTTGAGAACTTTGAGATTATGGAATCTGCTCAACAAAAAATTGATTTGCATGTATAAGTTACTATATATCTTGAAATATACAGAAAAAAATTAGAAGTCGGGACAGAGTTGACAATTTGTTAGTTTCAGGCTTTCTACTACCAACATAAACATTTTTCTTGAGTCATGTTTTTAGCTTGGTTCGTTTATTGTATTTCCCTGAAACCTCTTTCCTCCCACCAGGAATATCTGTGGGGTTTCCATTATCTGAGTCATGTAGTCACAACCATCACACTTTATTTTTTCAAGGTAATTCCATCAAAGACAAAGTTGTTAACCACTAGGGCAAAATGGTATCCTTGCTATTCCTTGTAAAGTGCCTTAAAAGAATTCATTTGTAGGTCAAAGAACTTTCTCATATACATCATTAACTCAGCAATACTTGAGACATTTGCTTTATTAATTTATCCTGTTTTATTTATTTATTCATTAAAATTTATTGGCACAGCTATTCTGTGTGAGACCTTTGCTAGGAAATAAATAAATAAATAAATAAATAAGTACAATTTGAAGTAAGTTTATAATCTACTGGCATAAACAGACAATTTCACTAAAAATGTCACTTCAAGATTGTTACTGTAGTTCCTGGTATCCTTAACCATAGATAATTTAAAAACAACAAAAACCAGAAAACAAACAACCACTAAAACGTCATGCTAACTTTTTTTTTTTTTTTGGAGAATTTTGGGCTCCAATCAGGGAAGAATTTTTGGCTCAAAGATTTTACCTTTGCTAAGTGCTAAATGAATTAAATGAATCATTAAAAAAAGTAGTGAGATAAGATTCAGGACAGACATTAGTCAAACAAACTTGTCAAAAACTATACTCAATATAATATAATGAGATATTACATGTGAACAGTAAAGACTTCCTTTTGCTTTATGGATCAGAGAATTTTTTTTTAAAGAAAGTTTGTCTATAGACAAGCTAATTTGTAACTCGTCTTTTCTCAGTCGGGGTACTGAGAGTCAGGGCCCACTGGTCTCATAGAAATATTACAAAGCAGAAGGCACTCAAAAAATCTTTTCATACAGAATTATAAAATATCTCACAGTTTTGTTTCTTTTCCTTATTGTTAATTACATGAATTCTTTCTTGAAATACAATTGCCCAAACCCTGAGGTACCATGTTCCAGTTACAATTTTGTAGTGTGGCTTTATAGTCAAGAATGGAGTGAGAAGTGACAAATAGCCAAAAAGTCAGCAGGGCCTGCAAGGTTCAATTGCTCAAGAGTCCCTTGGCACACCAGCTATAAAAGGAAAATAGGCTTATACTGAAAGGAAAGGAAACGGATTGAAATACCATGTCTCTAGTGTCCCCAAACAGGTGCTCATTCAACTACACAACATGTGGGAGTCCTCCAAGCGCCGTCCGTGCTGAGCCCTCACTGGTCACTTTCGTTCCTTAAGATTCCTGAATACATCCATATAAAACAAGTAAAAAGCAACCAAAAAACTGAAAAATGAAAAACACAAAACCAGTCCAAAAACAAAACCAAACCACCTCTATAAATCTGGGTTATTGTGATTTATGAGAAATATATATTTGGCCATTGAGATGACCAAAATATGTATCTTATATACGAGGGGGAAACCAAACAAGCTGAAATGTATTTATAAAAATATTGTGTTTATTATTACATGTTAAACTTCAGTCATCTTCAAAGCACTCTCCATTTGGTGCCATATACCTATGGAGACGTTTCTCCCACTGCTCAAACCAGTTTTTGAACTCGTCAATTTTGATGCCTTTTATGCTTCTGCCCTTTTTATTTCACCATTTTCACATCAGCAAAACATTTCCCTTTGAGGACTTTTTTCATCCAGGGGAGGAAATGCAAAAGTCACTGAGGGTGAGGTCTGGTGGATAGGGAGATTGGGGCAGGGGGTCATGCTGGTTTTGGTCAAAAACTGCTGATCATTCAGCATGGTGTGGGCAGGTGAGCTCGTAAATCACCCATCATGAAATGGGCAGACACACCGAGTCTTCAAAAAAAAAATTCACAGAATCCAAATGCAGCCTCTCACAACAACACCAGCTGGTACACTGATACAGATGGGTTCCTAGAGCCCTCACCTAGCGGGGCAAGTCTGTACTACATGGGGCCCTCCCTCCAGAAGATTATTCCATTTTTTTGGTGTGTGTGTCCCCCCTTGTATTCCTTCTATAGGGTAAGGCAAAAATAGGTTTACAGTTGAGTATGCAAAACATCATTTATTATTGTATTACTTTTTATTAATTACTGTATTATTTTCTAATAATACCTACTTTTGCCTCACCCTATATTTGCTCAGAAAGTTTCTACACATGATTTAAAACTCCTTTTTTTACTAAAAATCTCAAATTACGGGAAATGTCTCTATAATAATAATTATTAACAAGTCCTTTTCAAATCACTTAGTTTTTCAACCAAGAATATAGCCAAGTCATTATGATATATGCTTTCAAGTAGGTTTACTTCATTCTCTTACCAAATTACTTTTATGTCTGGAATATATTAAAATGTCTTGGTTGGTGAGATCTCTAAGGCAACTATTTGGTTTTTCCTTTTTGCCTCAGTCCGATTTGGCCAAATCTGCAGCAGGACACTTTTCTAAAGGTGCTTCTAAATGTGGGATTTCTTTCCTGGATGGTTTTGAAACTGAACTTCAAGATGGTATCAGACAATTTTTCTTTTGTTTGCTTGATTGTTCTTTTTATTGTTTTGCCCCTAGTCAAGACATTTCTCTTTTTAGCTCCAAACTTCTGAAAATTTTCCTTCAAAATTTGCATGATTGGCTTTTAAATATTGCTGAAAAACAGTGTCATGCAGTTTCTTTTTTCACACAACAGATACTGAAATTTAGACTAATTTGCATCTCCCCAATAATAAAGCCCATACTTTAAATAAACATCTAAGTACATCCTATGTTTTTTATCTTGATGACAGCTACTTAGCACTGAGTCACTAATTATGCTGAGAAGCGCTATCATCTTTGATTTCAAGTTTTGTGGGGTGTTTCTTCGGGAAGCCTCGGAGACTAGACAAAAGTGCCAAATGTTCTAATCTGTTCCTACAAATCAAAATTTCTACTCTTTGAGCTTTCATGATGAACACATGAACTTGGTTTCCTGTGAAGAGCAAGGTTCTGATAGCTCTGTATTCACAGGGATGTGGTGAGATCTCCTAGGAATAAATTACACAAAACTTATTTATTCCAAATTCCAGGTGAAATACCCACTTCTTTGGAAATGCTCCCTGCTATCTAGTGCCTTCACTCATCCCCTGATACGCAACAGGCGATGAGTACATCTGGCTGAGAGGCCGGGTTTCCCTTCTAAACCCAATCTGGTCCTCCTCAAAATGAGTTTCTCAAACTGCAATTAAAATGACTTTTTTTCCTTAACTGTAACTATTATAATGTCACTCTGCTGCTTAAAACACTTTAAAGAGGTTCTGATATCTCTGTGGACCTTCACAAAGTAAGTCAAACATCTGAAATCCAGTTTACAAAGCTTATAAAGGTCCATCACAAATTGGTTCAAGTACACCTCTCCAGCCTCAGGAGTTACCATTTATTTGCTCACGTACATTCTAAACTTTTCCGAACTTGTCATAATCTTTTTCTTTGTATCGTTGCTTATGATGTTGACTTTGGTCAAATCACTGTTCCAGGACTTCCAACTTTCTGTCTTTCTTGGTGAAGTCCTCTTTAACTTTCAGGGTTGGAAAGACTTCTCCAATTTACCAAGTGTAGGTCAGTTTCCTTCAGATGGGAACATGAAAGTGTAATCTCTACTTCCTTTGTCACATTATTTTAATTTCTTGGTAGTCTGTCCTTCCTGTGAACTTCCAAAGGCAGAGATGAACTCTTTTTTTTTTTTTTTCATTTTTCTTTTTTATTGTTGTTCAGTTACAGGTGTCCCCACTTCCTCATTACTCTCCTCTTTCCTACCCAACCCCCACCTCTCACATTCAATCCTCCTCCCTTTTGTTGTCTTTGTCTACGTGTCCTCTGTACATGTTCCTTGATGACCTTTCCCCTTCTTTTCCCTGTTTTTTTATGCTTTATTTTTAGCTTGTAACATAGTGCCTTGCACATATTTGGGATTCAGTAAAACACAAGTTCAACTAATGAATGTCCACTGTAATAGGCAACCACCAGTCAAGAATCTACCAAGAGTCAGCATTATAAGAGGAACAACATATCTTACCTGAGGTTTTAACTTTTACAATGTGTATCCCTTTCTATAGTGTGTTCCTCTGCCTCTCCTGCTACCCAGGCAGGGACAAATATCTGTATCTCATTAGAGCTTCTTCACAATAGGACTCTGATGTGAGGTTGATTTGACAGAAAGCATTAGTCTCCCCTGGTACACATGCACACTCCACAGGGGCTTTCACGGTACTCCTTACCCTGTATCGTACCACTCCTTCCCCGAATAATCTGTAAGTATTTTAAGAGAGCGAGTTTGTCTGGTTTTCAATGTTGAACCCTGAGTCTAGTAGATAGTAGTAGAGTCTAGCCTATAGCACATTTAAGAAATGAGAAATCTATGTCATTTTATGGGAACCTGGGTCACAAACACAGAATAGCACGTTTGACCTTCACAACTACTAAATGGTTGTGGAAGCATAAAAGACTAGAAATCAGAATTTTTGATTCTCTCAAATCATTGAACAGTAATCTGCTCCCTATTTCAAAGACACACCAGATTGTCAAGAACTATGTAATAAATTCCATGATTCTTTTCAATAAAAGTAGCAACCAGTAGGTGTACATGGCAGGTAGACCTCAACTTCTCTAAAGGACACGACTCAGGGAAAAGTGATCATGCAGATGACAAGGGGCCTCCTTCCTGAGTTTGGACTCTGGGTTCATCTCCAGTATGGTGAACAATTTTATTCCATCTGCCTTTTTCCCTTTCAAATTCTTTTAGGTACAACATCCATGAACAAATAAACACAAAATAAAAACTGTACAGGTCAGTGAATTAGCATAATGTGCAAACACTCGTGTAATCACTAACCTGGTCAAGGAATAGAAGAAAATAGTACCAGCACCTCGAATGCCCCCCATTGCACTCTCTCCCAATTATATACCCTTATTTCCACCAACTTTCCATCCATTTTCCAGATGTGCTGCTAGTATATAAGGTATACAAGGGGGGAAATGGCATCGTCTCTTGAAAGAGGGCTCTCACAATCTAATAGAAGAGGCAATCTTTATTCAAATAAAAGGAGATAATGCACTAAGAAGCTATTAATGTGTGCAAAGTATATGGAAACTCAAAAGAGGGAAGCTTTTGTGGGCTGAAGTGGGGAAAACAGACGTCTTCACAGATCATAAGAATTGATCATAAGAATTTCAGAGAGCCTGGTAAAAAGTCAGCTTTCTTGGCCCCACTCCAAGCCTACAGTCAGAATTGAGGGAGGAGGCCTGAGGTTTAATCTTCCTTTTCTCTCTCTCTGTTCCCCACCTACCACCCTCATTTCCCTCCAGAGAATTTTGGAGATCTTCATAATTACTCATACTGAGAGACTTTTTTTATGAGTAACATTTTCTTTCAGCCAGCTGGGAATCATTTAGACTTCATCAGAGTCAGATCTACCATTAGCATCATCTTGGTAGAAACTTACTGGTTGATGAGGGCAGAGATTTAGATGAGGGAGAGGAGATGGAGGCTTGTTTTATAGCTTGGGGGCGAGCTGATTACAATGACCATGGTTAGTCCACTTTTTAATCTTTACTGAGACTGTGTCCAACACAAAATTCGTGTTCATAAATATGTGTTAAATGAATGGATGAGTTATTAGCTGTCATCTGCTCTCTATCTATGAGTCTGCCTCTGTTTTGCATGTTAGTTCACCTTGTGCGTTAGATTCCACATATGAGTGAAATGATATGGTATTTTCTTTCTCTGCCTGGCTTATTTCACTTGGCATAATGTTCTCTAGGCCCATCCATACTGTCCAAAAGGGTAAAATTTTCTTTCTTTCTTTTTTTTTACAGATGAGTAGTATGCCATTGAGTAAATGTCCCATAGTTGTTTTATACACTCATCTATTGATAGACACTTGGGCTGGTTCCATATCTGTATCTTGGTGATTGTAAATAATGCTGCAATGAACATAGAGGTGTTTATGTTCTTTCGAATTAGTGTTTTGGGTTCCTTTGGATATATTCCCAGAAGTGGGATCACAGGGTCAAAAGGAAGATCCATTTTTAATTATTTGAGTTATCTCTACACTGTTTACCACAGTGAGTGCACCAATCTGCATTTCCACCAACAGTGCAAAAGGGTTCTTCTTTCTCCAAATCCTCGCCAACACTTGTTGTTTGTTGATTTATTGATGATAGTCATTCTGACAGGTGTGAGATGATAGATGATATCTCATTGTGGTTTTGATTTGCATTGCTCTGATGATTAGTGACATGAGCATCTTTTCCTGTGCCTATTGCAGGGGTGTCAAACTCACTTTCACCGGGGCCACATCAGCCTCACAGTTACCTTCAAAGGGCTGAATGTAATTTTAGGACTGTATAAATGTAACTACGGGCAAAGAGCTTGGCATTGCCACCGGGTAGAAACAAGGTGCTGGGCCAGATTTGACCTGCAGGCCTTGTGTTTGCCGCCTGTGGCCTGTGGTCTACTGACCATCTGTATGTCCTCTTTGGAGAAGCGTCTATTCAGGTCTTTTGGCCATTTTTTATTGGGTCATTTGTTTTTCTAGTGTTGAGTTTTGTAAGTTCTCTATAAATTTTAGATATTAACCCCTTATCAGATGTATCAGTGAATATGTTCTCTAATTTTGTGGGCTGCCTTTTTATTTTGTTGATGTTTTCCTTTGCTGTGTAAAAACTTTTTAATACCTTTATGGTCAATTAATATTTAACAGAGGAAGCAAGCACAAAAAATGGGATAAAGACAGTTTATTCAATAAATGGTTTTGGGAAAATTGGACAAACACGTGCAGAAAAATGAAACTAGACCACCTTCTTATACCACACACAACAATAAATTCAAAGTAGATTAAAGACTTAGATGTTAGACCTGGAACCATAAAACTCCTGGAAGAACGCATAGGCAGCAAAACCTTGGACATTGCTCGTAGCAATATTTTATCCGATATATCCCCCCAGGCGAGGGAAACAAAAGAGAAAATAAACAAACAGTCTGTTACTTAAAAAAAAAAAGTTGCCAGCAAATCTTTGAACATCTCAGAACCTCCCTCTTTGTGTTTCTATGCAGCCATAGCAACACTCCCGACACAAACTCACACTCACTCATGATGCATTCTGGCATCGAGTAATGGGTTCTGCAATTAAGGTCCCCGCCTTAGGCTGGTAAAGCCAATTTTCACACCTGACAGATCCTCTTGCCTTTGCTCCACTCTCCCTCCTAACTCTGAGCGACTATATTTTCCTCCATAACAACTTTAACACACGAAAAGAGACAGCATGGCTGACGGAAATGACGGCTGTCTGATTTTGTAACATTACCTGCTGCAAAATCCTAAGTGGTGTAACTTGGTGCTAGAATTTGAAACAGAAGGGCAAATCTCTAATTGAATCTAATCTACGTACAACCAGAGTAATAAATGAGAAATAAGCGTGGAATTTCATAGCAGTTCAATTTCAGAACTTCTGTATCTGCTTCATTTGAGAACTCCACATAACAACTACCTGTATATTAACAGATCATAGGTGAGTCTCAATTTTTCACCTCAGTGAACATTTTTCTGGCAATAAAACAAGCAGTACTTTCTTTCCTTATTGCAGGAAAACTGCCACTGGGCTTCATTTAATAAGAATTAACTGTGAATAAATTACAGCATCAAATTGTGCACCATGACTTGGTGTGAAAAATCTAGGCAGCTGCAAGAATCCTTGAAGTTAATTCAAGCTGAGCTCAGTAGAGAAACCCTTAATTACTTCCTGGAACCCGTGGATCTATTTTCGGTTCCTGGTGCCATGGGATCGCATTTTAGATGAATTACCAGCAAATGCTCATGAATGGCAGCAGTGGGAATGGACCACAGCAATGGGGGTCAGTACTTTTTATGCTCAGGTTTGCCTCTGGCTTTTATTATGAAGTGGATGTCTACAAATTGGTTTGAGAAATCACAGCTGGATTTAGAGGAATCTACATTTTATATTTGGAAGGAAACTTTGAATCATCTACTTCTACCTCCCATGGAGAACAAACTTCCTTTCTTTGTCATTTCTGACAGATGGTCAGACTTTACTTATAATGGCTCTTTGGGGTTCAGTTCCTCCCAAAGTACCTTATTTTTCTATTTGGACAAAGTTTGAGAAACTAGTCAAAATCTAGCTGATTTTAATATCTTTCTAAATCTAGCTCAGTGAATGGAACAGAGTTTTCCAAATTTGCCTGATATAGGTTTATCAACTATTGCTCTTGATAAACCTAGAGATTACCTGGCCTTTTTACTGGGGAATTCTGAACCAGAAAGTCTCCGTTTAGACCTCAGGATCTGTATCTTACAACACACATCAGATAAGTTTGGGAAACTCTTCTGACCACTTCTCAGACACAAATGTGCATTCAAGAATCACCTGGGGATCTTGTTAAAATGCAGATTCTAATTTAATGAGTCTGTGATGAGACCTGAGATTCTACTTTTCTAATGAGCTCCCAGGTGATGCCAGAACTACTGGTTGGTGGACCACATGTTGTGTATCAAGACTCTAGAGTAATGTCAAACGTTTCTGTTAAGATAAAAGTTCTTAAAGCAGTCTTAGCTTCTATTTCTCTGTATCTACAAGCTAAAATCCCTTGATTACTTTACTATTTTCTCATACCGTATGGATATGCTCTGGTCTCTATAACCTTTATCATCTTGTTTTATTTGTCCTAGCTTCATCTTGTTTTGTTAATGTCGCTCATAAAATATTGTAATATACATAATCCAATACAATTCTCATTCTGTGCTTTGAAATTGGCATTATGGTGTTCTTCCAATAAGCTTTGTGATCTGCTAAAATCTTTAAATCTTCCTTGCTTTGACTACTGCTAAGCATGATCTTTTGGAAGCCCACTTACTTGTATTTTGGTGGGTGCGTGTTAAAATCTATGAGTTACCCCTGTTAAATTTCCTATTTCTTTCTCTTTTTTTGAGAGAAATTTGAATGTTAAATGTGTCACCTACAACAGTAGCTATTATTTCTGACATTATTTCAAGTTCCCAGTTCTTCATTCATGCTCATCCTTCTCCTTTTTTGATGTTGAAAATACAGGGACAGAACTTTAGGACATGTTAATGGTGATGACTATAAAAGGCAAAGTTACTAATTTGTATATTTCTGGTGTGGTTTTTAAACAAGTGGGAGTCTACCTCAAATTACTACAATCCAGCCATTGCTTTATCATAGAAGCTCTATCAGTATTTCAGGTACGACAGTTGGTTGTGTGGAACTGCCCTGTACGTTGAAATTCATTAAGTGTCCCTTGACACTACCCTCCAGGTACAAATAGAACTCCCTACACATATTTCCAAATATCCCCAGGGAATAGTACCGTCCCTGATTGAGAACTCTCTATCTTAAATTTTACCTTCTTTCCAGAGTATATTATGGAAGACTTTTGTATTCAATACTTTTCTCAAATCTAGTTTCTTTGTGTTAAACTAAGACCATTCCCGGTATAAGAACTAAGATGGCTACTCCCACATGATTTAAATATTGGGAATTAGAACTGAGATCACCTGCATCAATATGATTTAACTGTTTGCTTAGGAAACTCTTAACCAGGAAGGTAAACCTGCAAACCAGTAAATAATTCTATTTTTCGCTTGAAGAAATTTTTCCAAAACAGACAACCTAGGGAATTATTTGATCAACAGTTCATTCACCTAGAGAGACAGCTTGCTTATCAGAGCAATAGCTTATCAAGACTTGTTTCAAGATCTTGACCTGCTTGGTGCAACAGCCTTAAATTATGTGTCATAAACTTTCCTCAACCCCAGTTAGTTACTCAGATCTGCCTTAAGCCACTTTATCCCAGACTCCAAAGCCCAAAACTAACTTCTCCCTTTTGAGACATTATTGAAACTATCACAGTGATCTCCCAGGCTTCAGTAAGTTTAAAGGACTCAGTTTTGTTAGGTTAACAGGTTTCTCTGGTGGTCTTTGTAGAGAGAGGTGACGTTTATTGATAAAGGCTTTGAAATATCCTAGTGGTGAGTTTTGATATCTTGATCTGTGAGTACTGTGAAGATGCCAAATACTTGCTCTGAGCTTGTTTGTTAATGATTCATATGTACTTTTGCAGTTATTCAGGAGAAGAAAAAAATGGAAAAAGATAGTAAAGAAGTGTTAGTGAGGATGATAGAAAAGAAAGACAAGGAGTAGAAAGATGGAGAAGATAATGGAGAAGAAAAAAGGAAATAAGAAAAGGTGAGGGGAAACACAATGGGAACTATGTAACAACAAAAAAGAAACTTGAGAGAAAAAAAACCATGATCAGTTACCTCTTCCCTCTTATTCTTTTCATCATGGAAATAAATTGTGACTCCTTGTTGTTGCCAGTCAGCATGGTTTTAGCTACAAATATGGCCAAGAAGGACAAAGACAGAAGAATAATGAGATGCAGGGGATGAAATACACAGGATATTGCTGGTCACTTTATTCCTTATTCTATAGACAAGGAGTGCTCTATTTTTTTTTTTTCCTTTTTAAAGAATCTCACCTCAAATTCTGCTGAGAAATTCTCCTGGGGCTTGATCAGGTTGGGATTCCTACAATATGACCCATGCATCTAATAGGTATTTATTAATCTATTCTACAATTGCTTGAGGCTAATTCTTTATGATTTTTCTAGCCAACTTATGCATTTTCCCCTTTTTTATTATGTGGTTTTTATTCTGTGGTTTTTGATTTTATGTTTTATTAATATTAAATATTTAGGTGTACATTACTGGGATCTACCCACTATCTTTTTAGAAAATTGAGATACCTCTTTCTAGTTCTATATATTTCCTTATAATAAAGATATCTTGAAAATTATGGCCAGTTATGATTACTCTATCCATCAAAGCTATCATTTATAGTGGAAGGGCAGATAAAGTGCTTCCCAGATGAGGTCAAGTTAAAGGAGTTCATCATCATCAAGCCCTTATTATATGAAATGTTAAAGAGGCTTATCCAAGAAAAAGAAGAAGATTAAAACTACGAATAGGAAAATGACAACAAACTCACAATTATCAACAACTGAACCTAAAAACAAAAACAAACTAAGCAAACAACTAGAACAAAAACAGAATCACAGAAATGGACATCACAGAGGGTTATCAGCAGGGAAGGAGGAATGGGGGAAAAGTTACAGGGAATAAGAAGCATAAATGGTAGGTGCAAAATGGGCAGGGGGAGGTGAAGAATAGCATGGGAAATGGAGAAGCCACAGAATTTATATGTATGATGACCCATGGATGTGAACTAAGGCGGGGAGCACAGGTGGGACAGGCATTCAGGGTAGAGGGGAATAAAGGGGGGAAAATGGGACAATTGCAATAGCACAATCAATAAAAATATATTAAAATATAACATTTTTAAATGTCTTCAGCTCTAAATTGTAATTTGCCTAATCAGGCATAATGTGGATGCTTCTATTAAGTAAATTTATGCAGGTGGGGGGTGCATAGCCCAAAATGTTTTGCTAGGAAGTCTAAATGGCATGAATATATAAAAAACTTTGAAAATAATTTTTTTCTGAAGAGCAGGTTAGACTTTTTATAAGGTAGCATAATATTACACTTCTGTTTTTTTTTAATTTTTCTGAACACAGGACAGTCAAATATTCATTCTCAATTGGCTCAGAATACATTCTCTCATTCTTCCTCAGTCTTTGCATTGTAGAGTGCACTACACCCTGCTAAAGAATTGAGAGTGAATTATCATGGGGAAAACTATGGCCCTTTTCATTTAAAATATTTTATTTATTGAATATGTTGCATATAACTGAAGAAACTAGTCTTAGTAGAAAACCATTTTGTTAATCTGAGCAAACTTGGTTTAACAATTTCGTAAGAAGTAGGAGCCATGAATGACTTCCCCCATTGCATGAATTTTATGCTAAATGAGTGTTTACAAAATAGCCAAGAATGTCTTAAATTGCAGGCCTGGGCTGCATTATTAATAGTAGGAGGTCTTCCCAGAATGGAAAGCTGGTAAACTGATGGATGTGAACTGGAACCAGTTTATGTGGATTTGAAAACACAACAAAAAAGGGCACAGGGCAAGGCAAGGAAGGAGTGAAAGGTGGTGTAACCACTTTTAGTATCATGAAACCTAGGAACATTGACCAAACTGCAATCCCAGCGAGGCAGAGTATCTATTCAAAAAAAATTGTGTTCTAATTGGGGCAGACATTTTGTGTGACGCTTTGAATTTGAGAGCAACAGAAGGGACATTGGTGAGGAGTATGAGTAATGACCACAGTTGAAATCTATAAGGGGGAGTTTAGTGCGTAACCAGGCCAGCAGAGACACTGCACAGCATTAGTTTAGGTCAAGAAGTTTCACCCTGATGCTCTCACAGGCACCTGGGGTTTTTGAACACCTCCATTCATCAGGCATGGACGGCAGCCGTGAACTATTTCCAAACAGTTTCTAGGAAGCACACTATTAATATGTTTTGGGCTGCTTTCCATGCTGGTTGAGGTTTAGCCTATAGGTGGGCAAAGATCATTCTTTGCTGGAATGGGATTAAAGCAGTCATAACTAATATTGAGATGCATGGCGTGGGGGTAAAGTGTGGACAGTGAGTGGTAAAGGGTTCTCTTAGAGTGTCCTGCTGGAGAGGCCATCACTGCCTCCTCCTAGTTTGTAATTCTAGGTTGTAAGAGGAACTTGGTTGCAACAATCTTTGTTATGATTGTTACCTTGTTATAAGCCAAACTATCATCAGAGCATTCATTTATGGTGTTTCATGAATTCCCCCAACAGCTCTGAGAACTGGGTATTATCAGTTTTCATAGATGGAAAAATAAAGAGCTATGGAGAAGTAAACACCTTTCCTTTGTCTGACTCCAAGTTCTTGTGACTCTTATAAGTATCTTAGTTTGTAGATGTTCTTTCTACATCTCCCATATCACACAAAGCACCTGCATAAACTGACTTCAGATATAAACCTTGTAACATAGAGTAACCCATGCTAATGAGGCAAATTAAGCTAAAACAAGGGTCCCATATTCTTACATATTGAGATCCCGAGGAAAGATAATTTCCAAGACTACTTCCATAAATCTGACCAATGACAGCATATTTTATTGCAGAGCACGATAGCATGATGCTGTTGTGTGGTTCCATGTGGATTGCACAAAAATTATATGAAGTAATTTGTATTTTTTATCAGTAAGTGCCATTCTCTTAGATAAAAGGACTACAGTAGTCACATTCTCCTAAATCATTATAGTTGCTTGGGCTGCTGTGCTATTCAGAACTCTGACTATAGGTGTTAATCCAGCACTAACACTTAGCGGGCCAAAGCAATATCTCTTCTGCGTTCTGTTTAATGTCCAAACATTAAAATTTTATGAATCAATGCAAATAGATAACAAGGGCCCAGGCAGGCCCCAGTTACTATTGTTCAGGAATGTTTGCTCTGCAGAGTTTTCTGAGATCTGCATACACATTTTCCATCTGGCAGCTGGCTATGTTTTCGATTTTTTTCTGCAGATAAAGCTCTTAGGCAATGCCATTTCATACATTTTGCTGCTATTCAAGCTAAGTGAATAGCCTACCAAAATCTGAAAAAAGTCCTAGTAATCAGTATTATTGATGAACCACAGAAAGATTACATGTGTATTGTTTGAATATTCCTCGCTCATTAATGGAATCTATGAGAAAAACCCCTAAATGCAAAAGCGTATTT
This sequence comes from Anoura caudifer, assembly GCA_004027475.1. NCBI lineage: Eukaryota > Metazoa > Chordata > Mammalia > Chiroptera > Phyllostomidae > Anoura > Anoura caudifer. The sequence goes on from PVKU01007303.1 coordinate 22,028, forward strand.
TTGGTCAACAAGTTACTTTTTATTTCTCTCCTTGTGAAGGGTGCATTACTGGTTACCCTGTCTACAAACACAATTACAAACTGAGGGCAAGTTGGTCAAGTGAGCCCCTTCTACCTCCCATTTTCCTAGTCCTGGAATTTACACTGCTTCTTGCAGACTCAGTCTATCCTGTCTCATCAATTAAACTCCAGTCCATTTGAGCTGTCAGTGTTGCAGTATCTGCCATTCCTGGTCCTGTGGACCACATTGTCTCATTTCACAGATGAGCTTTCACTTTAGATTTCCCATTAACATGAAAACCAACCTATTTGTTTGTGATATTTATACCTGCCTATCTCATTCCAGATTACTTCCCCAGAAAAAAAGCCCTATGCATATCTATCGTGATGGATTCAAATAGCTTTTTTGACAGGTAGTGCTTTTAAAAAGAGTCAGTTTAGTTTGCTAAAAATAAGAACTTGGATGTCAAAACTGTGGTCTTTGATCCAATTCTATCATTAATGATTTTGTTTTAAGCAACTACCTAGCTAACCCTGGATCCTAGTTTCCGTACCTGTAAAATAAGGAAGGCGGTCTCAGAGCTTGTTTGGAAGAGGCACAGAGGTTTATCTACGCAGATACTCACCCCCAAAAATGACCGAGCAGTCCTCCTCTATGTGAGAAGATGGGCCTCCTTACCCCCGCACCCACGTTCTCTAAGGAAATGCATCATGCAAGGAAAGAGCAACAAAACATTGCCTAGCCAGATCAGCTGAATTTGATTGCATGGCAGATAGGCAGATTGCCCTAAATTCTGCATTAATTAGATGGTTCCTAAGGTGTCCTTCAGTTCCAATTAAGTCAGTAATTTACAGACTTTTGTCAGGAAAATGCAAAGTCAGTCAAATAATCAATTGATGTAGTTTATGAATTTCACTTGCTTTGTAATCAGACTGGTTTTTATGCTAGTAACGCAATAATGAAATGTGGATTCTCAGGTTTTTCTCACAGTGCTAGTTTCAAAGTTCTGTCTATTGTAGCACACAAAACTGCAGCTGCTGGAGGTAAAGACAATCCACACATCTCTCTGTAGTGAGTGAAAGAAGGAAGTGTCTGACATGTAGGAAATATTCATTAGGTCTGATATGCTGAAAGAATTATGAGGAGGGGTAAATAAGGCATTGGTTTTGAGGCATGAACAGAAATTTAAAAAGTGGAAGCACTGCTATACATTAATGTGAACATTTTTCATCTTAAACAGGTTCTTCTTGTACTTTGAAAGAACTAGAACAAAAGGATTTTGAACATGAACAGAAGTTGAATTGATTTGGATTTATCAAGTTCATGCAATACTAGACATGGCATTTGCAGAAAGGTTTTTAACACTTTGTGTTAAAATTTTCCCATGATTAAAATGTTATAGGTCCAATCATTTTTAAAAAATAAATTCTTACAGGAAATGTAAAAGTATTAAAAATGTATAAGGAAATAATTTACTCTCAGTTTCAATGAAATTTACATTTGAGAGTGGTTTTAGTATTTTGCATCTGTGTGTGTCAGTGTGTACATTTTGCAAAAGTTAATTATAGAAATACAGTTCTGAGTTAAGCTAGTTTTACTTCACCATATGCTCTGAGTATTTTTTCTGTTGCATTAAATATTTCTCAAAAACTAAAATAGGTGTATTAGATTTTATTGTATGGCTATATTAAAGTTTTTAAACATTTCCCTAAACGAGACTATTATTTCATCATAAGAGTGTTAAGCAACAGAAGTTTTTATTATATAAGAGGCATTATTCTAACTACTTTACATGAATGGACACATTTAATCCTCATAAACGTATGATGTAGGTGCTCTTATTTTTCTTATTTTACGGATACGGGAGCCGAGCGGCCACGAAGTTAATGAGCTGACACTAATAAGAGCACCTGCCTCACCTCCCTTGCTGATGCATAAATATGATGACGCACCTGCTGGCATCCACGGATGTATTTGTTAGCAGAAGAGTCTGTGTTATAAAATGCTTTTAGTAGGGTGTAAGCAATTCATAGAATTGTCGATGGTAAATAAACCCATATTTATATAGAATAGATCCTGGGGTATGTCATATATGCTATGTAAATGAGCATGAGATGACAGAATCAGTTCTCTTCTTTGGGTGTGACCTGATGACACACTATTCTGAGAGGTGCAGTGTGACCGGAAAGGACCTAGGGAATTGCACTGGTGGCCTCAGAACTCACCCTAACATCCCTGTGCCTTGCAATTATTTATATACTTGTAATTAATTATCTCTATATTGTTATATTTTTTATGCATTTGAACTTAATTTAATGATTCCATCCTTCATGTAACATCAGATATTTTTGAGATCTTTTGATATTTAGGGTATGTTCGGAGAAAATGATCTACATTCTATATGTAGAATCACTTACTGCCTTTGTTCCCCAAATTTTTTCATAGATGTCTATGTGGCAAACAATCTTGGTTGATAATGTCTCCCTCCAGAGCAATGAGTGGGCATGCTTACTCTCCAGTGTAAAGTCATGAGGTCCGGGCTCCTCCCCTGTATTGCAACCTGTCACATATACAAGGGTTAGCTGGCCCTCATCACTATCCTCTGTGGAAATTGGGGCTGTGAGGACTGGCACAAGAAAATAATGAGACTGTGGCTATAGGAGTCTTATATCTTCTCCCAACCTCCATGAAAATTTAGGAGGTTGCAAACAATTAGTCCCTTTATAGTTCTTTAACAGGTTCAAATTTCTTTTCAGAGGTAGTTCAATTTACCGCATCACCAATAATGGATAGAATGTTTATGTATTCACTATTAACAATATTGGCTCTTATCATAAAGTCAAGTCAACTTTGTCAAATTTGTTAATTGGCAGCTTAAAGAAGGCTATTTCTTTGAGTCAACAGAGGCACAACCCACATTTTATTGCCCTCCACGTTGCAGATAATGTGTTTTTACTAATCAAGGTTTGCTGCAACCTTGCAGTGAGCAAGTCTAGCAGCACCATTTTTCTAACAGCATTTGCTTTTTTCTTGTCTGTGTCACATTTTGGTAATTCTCACAATATTTCAAACTTTTTAATTATAATTTTATGTGTTATGTAATTTGTGATCAGAGATTGTTGATTTTACTATTATAATAATTGTTTGGGAGAGTTATGAACCACACCCATAAAAGGGAGCAAACGATGGAAAAATATCGTGTGCATTCTGACTGCTCCACGGACTGGCCATCCCCCTGTCTCTCTCCCCCTCCTCGGGCCTCACTGTTCTGTACCATACAATCAAATCAAAATTCAGCCAATTATTAACCCTAGAATGGACCTCTCATTGTTCAAGAGAAAGGAAGAGTTACATGTCCTTCACTTAAAAGTTAGAAATGATTAAGCTTAGTGACCAAAGCATGTCCAAAGCCAAGAGAGACTGAGAGCAAGGCTGTTTGCACTAAATAGCCAAGTTCTGAATGCAAGGAGAAGTTATTGAAGAAAATGAAAAGTGTTCTCCAGCAGACACATGAATGATAAGAAAGTGAAACAGCCGTATTGCTCGTATGGAGAAAGTTTTAGTGGTTTGGGCCGAAGGTCAAACCACCTTCAACATTGACTTTAAGCCAAAGCCTAATCAGAACAAGACCCTAACCATCTTAAATTCTAAAAATGCTGAGAGAGGTGAAGAAGCTAGTGGAGGTTGCCTCAAGAGGTTTAAGGAAAGAACCCATCTCCACAACATAAAAGTGTAAGGTGAAGCAGCAAGTTATCCAGAAGACCCACCTAAGATAACTAATGCAGGTGGCTACACCTGTTTTCAATGCAGGTGAAACAGCTTTATCTTGGAAGAAGATGCCATCTAGGACGTTCATAGTTAAAGGGGAGAAGTCAATGCTCGGCTTTAGAACTTCAAAGTTCAGGATGACTCTTTTTAGGAACTATGCAGGTGGGTGACTTTAAATTGCAATGAATAATTATTTACCATTTTGAAAATCCTAGAGACTTTAAGAATTATGCTAAATCTACTCTGCCTGTGTTCTATAAGTGGAACAACAAAGCCTGGATGACAGCACATCTGTTTACAACACGGTTTACTGAGTATTTTAAGCCCACTGTTGAGGCCTACTGCTCAGCAAAAAAGTCCTGTCAAAGTATCATTGCTCACGGGCAATGCACCTGGTCACCCAGGAGCTCTGATAGAGATGTACAATGAGATAAATGTCACATTCATTGCCTGCTAACATAATAGTCATTCTTCAGCCCATGGATCAAAGAGTAATTTAAACATCCAAGTCTTAATATTTAAGAAATACATTTTGTAAGACTAGAACTGCCATGACTAGTGATTTTTCTGATGAATATGGGCAAAATAAATTGGAAACCTTTTGGAAAGTGTTCACCATGTTAGATGACATTAAGAACATTTGTGATTCATGGGGAGAATGAAATGTCAAAATATCAACATTAACAGGAGTTTGGAAGAAGTTGATTCAAACCCTCATGGATAACCTTGAGGGGTTCAAGACTTAACTGGAAGAAAAAACTGCAGATGAAGTGGAAATAGCAAAAAAACAAAAAACAAAAACAAAAACAAAAAATCCCAACAACAAAACTAGACTTAGAAGTGGAGCCTGTAGATGTCACTGAATTGCTGCAATCTTATGATAAAACTTGAATAGATGAGGAGTTGCTTCCTGTGGATGAGCAAAGAAATTTGTTTTCATGTGATGAAAACCACTCTTGGTGAAGATGCTGTAAAGATTCTTGAAATGACAGCCAAGGATTTGGAATATCACATAAACTTAGTTGATAAAGCAGTGGCAGGGTATGAGAGGATCGACTCCAATTTTGAAAGTTCTACTGAGTGTAAAATGCTATGAATCAGCGCTGCATGCTACAGAGAGACCGTTTGTGAAAGGAAAAGTCAGTAGATATGGCTGGCTTCACTGCTGTCTTATTTTAAGAAATTGCCACAGCTACCCCAGCCTTCAGCAGCTACCACCTCGATCAGTCAGCGGCTACCAAGACCTTCCATCATCAATCAGTTTATGACTTGATGAAGGCTCAGATGATGGTATATGTTTAGCAATAAAGTATTTTTAATTGTTATATGCATTGGGTTTTTTTTGACAATGCTATTGCATATGTAATAGACTACAATATATTGTAAACATAACTTTTATATGTACTAGTGAACCAAAAATTCGTGTGATTCACTTTATCATGATATTTGCTTTATTGCAGTGGTCTGGAATTGAACCCGCAATAACTGTGATGTGTGCTTGTATGTTCGTTTTTATAATTACTAAAGAAGTATCATATGGCGTTTTGATTGCTTTTATTTATTTACTCTCAAAATAGACTCTTAAATTCCAGTGTATAAGGACACTGTCTAAAATATTCTTTATTTCTTATGGGCTTATTCACTGTTCAGCTTCTATGACATAGAAAATATTTAGTGAATTGAATAAAGAAAAGGATGTGTTGATTAATGGTTCTGCCATAACCTTCTCTGGCTCTCAATATTTATTCTCTAGATTAATTGTTCTTTTGTTATTTAGTTTTCTTGAAATTTCAACATCTTCCTTAAAAATTTGCTTTTTTTTTTTTAGAAAAAAGTAGCACTCTGCTCCCTTTTTTCTAAGAAACTTTCCTCTCCTTTTGGCTGTCAGTTGAAGTAATCCTTTGTTTCTAACTTTACAAAAGAGAAAACTGACCCCATGTAAATTGTTTCACCCCAACAGCCCTAAAAAGGGAATCATATTTTCTAGTTATGTGTTTCTTAAAGCCTAACCAGTATTTGTCTTAAATTCAACACTCTCATCTTCTTAGCTAGCACCTATGTCTTCCATTCGCTTTGATGCTTTTTGTTTGTCTGTTTGGATCAATTTACTTCCCTAATCTGTGAGTGGAGGATGTTATTTGCTTCGGTGGTTTCTATCACAGCAGAGAGGTGAAAGCTTGTTTTCTGTAGGGTGATCTTAGTGATTTCTGAAATTCTCATTTATGTACACCAGATTAGCTTGTGTCTTTAAATCTCATTTCAAAAAATAAATATTCCAAATATATTAAACTGATTTAAAATTTTATACTTACATCTATATTTATATCTACATGTATATTCTCATGTATATATTAAGTATTGTATGTTGCCACAAAACTTTGGGACAACAATTTGCCCATTTAAATCAAGAATCTTAAGGAATAAAAAATGTAATTCTTAATGTATTGTCCTAATGACATCATCTGAAATATAGTAAAAAAATAATGTTTTATGCTCAGAGACAATCATTGCAACCCTATTTCTAGAGCCTAAGATGTTCAGAAAGTTAAATATTCAGCATTAAACAAATTAAGTAATTTAAAAATAATGTTTAGAAGAATCTTAATTTACATTAAAATGCATACATGATAATGTTTACTGATAAAGCAAAAGTTTTTAAGAAATCACTTTGAAGTGCTATCAGTAATTAAATTTAAGGATGAAACAATTTTAATTAGTTTTTTAATTTAACAATGTATTATCTAAGATTTATTTTTGCTTCCCTGTAAAATAGAAATAATAAATGAAGCTTTTTGATAAAACATTATGCAGAATTTAGTGAGGTAATAGATGCAAATTGCCTATTACAATGTCTTATGCATTGTAAATGTATCATTAGAATTAGCTGTTATTGCATGGACTAATTTTAATTTTTTGTTAGTAATTGTCAGTTAGTAAAAACCAATATTGCACTTCATGTTATACTAACTCCCCTTCTTCCCAGCATTATTTATGTATTTTTTTTTGTTTTAAATTTTGGGCTTTTTACTTTTATTTTTAAAATATATTTTATTGATTATGCTATTACAGTTGTCCCATTTCCCCCCTTCACTCCCTCCCTTGCACACCCCCTCTCCCAACATCCCCCCCCCTTTAGTTCATGTCCATGGGTCATACATATAAGTTCTTTGGCTTCTACATTTCCCACACTATTCTTACCCTTCCCCTGTCTATTTTCTACCTACCATCTATGCTACTTATTCTCTGTACATTTCCCCCTCTCTCCTCCTCCCTGTTGCTAACCCTCCATGTGATCTCCATTTCTGTGGTTCTGTTCCTGTTCTAGTCGTTTGCTTAGTTTGTCTTTGTTTTAGGTGTGATTGTTAATTATTGTGAGTTTGCTGTCATTTTATTGTACATGTTTTTTATCTTCTTTTTCTTAGATAAGTCCCTTTAACATTTCATATAAGGGCTTGGTGATGATGAACTCCTTTAGCTTGACCTTATCTGCATTATTTTCCAAAGTCAGAAACTGATATTCAGGTAAGTTAACTAGTCCAAAGTCATTCTAGTAATGAGAACAAAGTCATATTTAAATGCAAGTCTAATTGCAAAGTCCATGCTCTTAATTACTGAGGAAGGTGACTGCCTCAGGCATCACATATGTAACTGAAAAGCAAAAATATAAAGCCTTTCTTAATAAGTAAAAAGAGATTCTCAATTTCTGCATGTACTACACAATTCTAGTGGTACAGATAACTGCGTTTATGTTGTCAACAATAAAATTCCTTGAAACAATTCCAATTTATACCCACTTTCCATAGATATCCCTGCCTTAGGATTATTCCAGAAGGATGAATATCTTCTGCTTCTCTCCAAATTTTCAAATTGTTAGATTATTACAGCCCAAATCTTATATCCTGTGACATTGTCCTCATAGTATTTTTTTGACCTTATCATAAAATATACTCACAAAGTATTTAGTAGCCTTTGAGATTTTGAGACAAAAGAAGAGTAGATATACATGGATAAATAAACAATTTGGACCAAATTTATTGCCTTTCAAATACACTTACTCCTTAGAAAAATATAGGTTTTTAGAGGATTGCTTTAATCTGAGAATACGTACTTTTTAGAATTACTGCATCAACCTTGCATATGAGGAGATGTTTCTAAAGTGATTAAATTTATTCAGAAACAATTTTATTAGTCAATTTAAATAGTTCTCATAATATTTGTACATTATTATTATATCCTTGAAAATATGAAGTTAAAAAATAAACTTTTACTTTTATTTATTGATTTTAGGGAGGGAAAGGAAGGAAGGGGGGAGAGAGAGAGAGAGAGAGAGAGAAAGAAAGAGACATCAATTTATTTCAGTTCTTAAATGTGTCTTGATTAAGGATCAAACCCACAACACTGGTTTATTGGGATGACACTCTAACCAGCTGAGCTCCCTGGCCAGAGGTAAAAACATATAAACTTCCAAAACCATAAATTGAAAGACAAGGTAACAGAGAAGCCCCAATCAGAGTATCAAAAAATTATTTTTAAGATAAGGATAGTTGAAGGGACCTGTGGGATAACATCAAGCATAATAAGATCTGCATCATAGTGATGCCAGAAGGACAACATAGAGAGAGCAAAAGATTGAGAACCTATTTGAAGAAATGATTAAAAACTTCACTAATCTGGCAAAGGAAATAGACATATATCCACTTTTAAGACTTGGCAATTGGGGGTGAAAATCTACTCATTCTGTGGCTATCCTAGACTAGTCTCATAAGTGTAAGTTCCCTTGCTAATTAAACCTGCCACCTAGCAATCTGGAGTGGTCTGCCTTTTTCTTCGGTGTCTGGTCTTTCCCTGATGACCACACAAGGGAATCAGTTTCAGATTAAACCCTGAAGTTTCTGAGGTCGTGACTCAACACTGGTAAATGAAACTTTTGTGGGCTGGGATGAGCATAAAAGACAGAAAACTGTACAACAATTAAAACCAATAAAACAAAATAAAATATATTTTGATGGGTATTAATATAGCTATATCTGCTTTCTTTCAGTTATTATTTGAATGCTTCACTTTAATATCCTTTTGCCTTCAACCTTTCTGTTTCCTTGCAGGGTAAATATATCTCTTTTAATATGGTTGATCATTTTCTAACTTGGTATGACAAATGTTATCTTTTAAGTGAATAATTGATTCGATTTAATTCTAATTTAGTTATTGATATATGCAGTTTTTAAATCCACTATCTAACTATATAGTTTTCTGTTTCTCCTGCTCATCACTGTCCCTGTGTCTCTCCCTTATTGCCTTCTTGGATGTTGGTTATCTTTTACCATTTCTCTTTGTTACTATTTTAGGAAAGACACAGTTTTTCTATTTTTTTAGGGATTATGCACTAACCTACATCCTCAACATATCAAAATATAATATTATTTATTACTTCCACTAACTGCTTATACAATACAAAGAACTTAAAACACTTTAATTCCATTGATATTCACTCCTAATTTATGTTATTAAATATTTTAAACATAAAAACATTATTATCTTATATAATCAATGCTCATTTAAATGTGCCAATAAACAATATATTTCCATTTACCTGGCTCTTTTTTTAATTTTTTTAAATTTTATTTTAATTGTTGTTCTTATACAGTTTTCTGTCTTCTACTCCCATCCCATCCCACCACCCCACACCTGGCTCTTCATTTAGCTCTGCACCTTCATTATTTCTCATGGACTCATTTTTCTTCTTCCTGAAGTTCTCCCTTTGTAGTAAGCTGAGATTTTTATTTGGTAAGGTCAACTTGCAGAAAATTAGCACACTTTGCTTTCTTGAATAATAGTTTCAATTGGTATAGAATTGTAAGCTGCAAGTTTTTTGTCTGTCGCCTACTGTGCGGATCTCCACTCTTCTGAGGTATGTTCTGAACCTGCCTTTGCTTTCACACAGTGGACACACTGCAGTAGCCAACACCATCTCTCTTGTTCGGAAAGTGGTTAACAGAGTTGATACGTCTCGGGGAATCAACTTAAATAGATAAACTTTAAATTAAGTCTTGATTTAATGTGGATGCTAAACAGTACTCCTCCCTTCAAAATACTTAACTTTACTCATATTTTTATATTTATAAATAATAAAGCTTTTAGAAATAATAAAGGTGATATACTAGGTTCTCTCCAGCCTGCCATTATCAATCCTCTTAGGCCCTGTAAAATAAGGTATTAGTGATTGGCTTGCCTTCGGATAGGTTCTCATTAAATGGTAACACACAATAATAAATATGTGATAATTCATTATTTATCACATATTCATTATGGACTGACTATTTATTATGGACAAGTGTAGTAATATTGTGTTAGTGGTTTCTTAAGAAATCATACCTGAAAGCTTGATAGTAGAAAGATGTTGTGAACTACCACAGACTTTGAACTACATGAAATTATTATTTTGAGATTTCAGGGATATGTGGTGATGGGTATTAGAAGCTTCAAGCCCCCATACAGGGTACCTAAGATCTTTTGGAATTTCATCTGTGGTAGGTCTACAACTATTGCCAACATCTCATTGTGTCATGTGGCCAACTGAGAATGACATGGAAAGCAATGCTCATGTATCATTTACTAAACAATGAAATGAAATGAAATGGGATGAAATGAAATATTTTTTTAAACTGGAGTGCTCATCATCAGCAATTATTGAACTCACATATATGTGACATTGATTCAGATGTTAAAACTCATTAACTACATTAGGTTAGAACTGATAATAAACCTATGTCTCCTGATTGTCCCCTTTCTTCAGGCATCTACTTTATCAAATAATCATAGTGAATATGTTCTCTCAGAGGTTGCTCTGCAGAGTGTGATTTTACAAAGGCATATGGTTTCAGCTGGCTCAAAGAATTTACAAGAAAAAAACTTTTATCCAAAATATACAAATAACTCCTAAATTCAATTCAACAATAAGAAAAGGAATAATCCATCTTCAAAACGGACAAACTATAAACAATTCTATACCCACATATTTGATAACCTAGATGAAATGGACCAAATCCTTTAAGATACAATCTACCCAAACCCACACAAGAACAATAGGCAATCTGAATAGGCCTATACATCTATGAAATAGATAAAATAAATAATTAAAAACTGTATAAAATAGAAAGCACTGGACACAAATGGGTTCATTAGTGAATCCTAAAGAATACAATTACACCAATTCTCCAAAATCTCTTTCAGAAGAGAGAAGCAAAAAGGGAATACCTCCTAACTTATTGCAGGAGGCCAGCATTATCCTTATGCTAAAACCAGACAAAGACATTACAAAAAAACTACAGACCAATCTCTCTCATGAAAATAGATGCAAAAACCTCAACAAAATATTAGCAAATACAATCCAGCAATGTCATTACACATTTTTCAAAACTCCTAAAATATACATCACCAAGAGTGAACCCTAGTGTAAACTATGGACTTTGGGTAATAATGATGTGTTAATGTAGGGTAAAGTAGCATAGTGCTAATATAAGTCCATGGGTGTAACAAATGTACCCCATTGGTCGGGGATGGTGATAGTTGCGGAGGCAGGTATGTGGGCAGAGGGTATATGAGAACTCTCTATTTTCTGCTCAGTTTTGCTGTGAATCTAAAACTACTCTAAAATAAAGTCTAATATAAAAAATCACATGAAGTATTCCATATTCTGGCTATGATGTGGCTTTCACCTTGGATGCATTGTTGCTGTTTTTATTTTTGTTATTCCCATCGTTGTTACTACTAATAAAATGCAATGGAACAAAATGAAAAGCAATTACCCATGACTCTTTCTGGCCTAATATAGCAGGTGTTTTCCATTTTTGCTTATTACTTTCCTTTTGTTATTTGCAAATAGCTTATTTTGCACACTTGATATTAAGTGTAAATTATAACATATGGCCCCTTTTACCACTGATATTGTATTACAAATAGTTGTTTCCGCTTTGTCTCCATAATTAGTATTTTTCATAGCTGTGTAATATCCCATCATGTTACTATACCATAATTTAGTAAGCCTTTCCCTATTGTTGAACATTTATTCTATTATAGGTAATGTTGCACCAACTAATCCTTGGATACATGCCTTCTTTCTTTAGTTGAGTTATTCCCTCAGGATAAATATCCTAATGTAAAATTGCTATATCAAAAGCCGTAAAATATTTGCGTTTTTTGCTACATATTATCATATTCCTTTCAGAAGTATTAATCTATACTGACATGGCAGCATATGAATGCATCAATTTACCTACATTTTTTTCTGGATGCTATCACCTTTAATAATGATTTACTAGTTATCATAGTAAGGCTTTGAACAGATTTAATCATTCCATTAAACATTTGGTTTCAATAATAATGTTTATTAGGAATGCCAGTACTGCCATATTTCCCAGTAGTAATTCTAAACTCCTCTGTTTTACCATAATTCTTACAAAGAAAAAATAAATATTTGCAACAAGTTGATTAATAATTGGCTATTAGCACTTTACTTGCAAAAAATATATGGTTTTGAAAGTTTGAAAGTTGCTTTTATGTGTAACTTAAGCTAATTGTGTTAAAATAATTGATCTGTTTAGCAGAACTTTGCATAAATACCGCAAGCTTTAAGACAATCTCTGTTTAATCAAGTTAACTACAAATTCAGTACTTTGAATCAAACATTACTTTCTTAAGTGTGTCAAATGAGGGCAGTAGCAGACTCAAGTTTTCTTAATCACGTATTTTATTTTTTTTCACTGTTCCAATGTAGACATTGCTTTGAGAATTCATATTGAACAGAGTGGCTCAGCAATGCTAGGACAGATTTAGTATTTAAAGTTCAGAAAATACCAAAAGGCCCAAAGGTTTTCTTCTGCACTAAAATAGCAAATCCTATTGCTTAGCATATCAGAAGAGAATATAGGACTCGCCACCTTTTGCACGCTGTTTCTTGATGTTTTCATGGGTAGCCCTCTCTTTCACAGTGGTTTGGAGATTACATGACTCTGCAGTCCGTTTTGACATGCTTGATAATATTGAATTGATAAAACTCAGTTGGTCAAAGTGACATATGTCTACCAATTTGGGCAATTTCTAAGTGCATTCTCCAAATAAATACTCATAAAAATTGGACTGGCCTGTACCTTTACAAAAAACGTTTGGATTTCATAATACAATAAATCGGGATTTCTTTTTATTCTCCTAGATTAAATTATTGCCTGCCTTAAAGGGATAGCAATTTATAAGTTGTTTTGGATTTTTTTTCTAAGTATTTGGAAGTATTAAATTTCTGTAGAGATGTTGCTTTGAAAGTGGTAGGTTAAATTGGCCTTCTTGTGGTATACATATATATAACAATTCAACTGTTTTATATTTCTTAGATTTATTCACATACACATCAAATGCTTGTATAGGGAAAAATAAATATGTTGACTTGATTAACATATTTCCCGGAGAAATCAGCTCTTTGCAAGAATAATTTTTATGGATTAAGAAAACTTATTAACATAAATCATCAGGAAATAAACTACTCTATCCCATCATATTTTATTAATATATACTTGACCAATACCAAGCCTAAAATTAAAGATAATTATTAACTTAAAAGTCAATCAATTTTTTAAATATCAATTCCATGCACAAAATCTCATAAACACAACATTGTATGGTATTGCATATCAGAAACTATTGTACTTTGAAGACAAATGTGTTAGGCCCAAAAAATGTTCTATTTGATTGTAGAATAAATTTTCTTTACTCTTTTAGTTTTGGGTTATACAATTGGATAATACATATTAATTTGGTCAAATATTAGAGAAAGCTGTGTAAAATGTTCATTAAGTGTCTACTTATTAATGTATGTATTAAACAGTCCTGTTGTTACACTTTTCTTCCTGAATCACTGTAGGACCACTATCGTGTTCCTCCATGGAAGCACCGAACAGAACGTTTTGTCAAACCCATTCACATGCACACGATTTTCAAATATTTATATGTGTGGTGATTATTATACGATATAAAAATCAGGTGTTTGGTTTGAAAGTTGTGCTTTTTCCTCTCCCTAATTATTATTATTCTGGAAATAAAACAATTATGTTCGGGAATTTTCTTGTTACACTAGGATGCATAGTGGGTAGAGCGAGTTGTTAATTTTAACGATTTACAGGTTCAGTCTCATGCAGGGGCTCGTACCCCATGTGAGCCGCGTAGCCACGTGCATGGCATTGCTGAACTGTCAATCTCAGCCAGCCCTGCAGGCTGGCATGTGGGCGATTTTGCAGCTTGGGGAAACACTTGGGCACAGTATCTATACAGTGCAGAGAAAGACGGCTACAGTTCTGTTTGTACTTCGAATAATCATCTCCTTCTCCCCCTCTTTGTCCCCCCACACCGCTTCTTGGTAATTAGGTAACAGCATAGTGGTGATTTAGGGTACCTCATTTCTTTTTAAAGTTATGTAATACCTCTAAGCCTCAGTTTCACCAACAGTAGAGATGACAATAATAGTACCTAAGTCATACCTTTGTTGACATTTTAAATGAATTAATGAATGATATGTTTAGATGTGAAGTATAGTATGCTTTCCATGAGTGTTACCTATTATCATACTTAATAACTTAATTTTACTCATGTATAAAGTGATGTACACATAATAAAATTTTCTTCCACAAAAAGCAGAACACTTGGCTTATTTCATGGCCTATCCTTCCTCCTTCTCCTAAACCCTGAGCTGTGTTACAACTGCAATTGTACATACAAGAAAGGCCTCATTTTGGAGTTGAAAAGAAAATATTCAAGTATGGAAAAAAGGATTGAGGTCAGAGCTGATGATAAAATAAATCTTTAATATGTTTGGAGAATTGCTCCACTGATCAAAAGGAGGAAACGGTTTTCATTTGAGGCCAAGCAAATAAACTTGATCTCAAAGAGAGATGCTCTAAGTCAGCATATTCTAACTTTTCTTCAGTGGGACCGAGTTCAATCTTATCTTCAGACTCTAGATTAATGATTGTCACTCTTCTCCATAGGCATCAGTGAAGTGAAGAGGAGATAGTCAGGTTTCAAATCAGACAATCTTTGAAAAAAACTGTATTGTCATCTTTGGTGCAAGATAATTGAGGGACTCTGAGTAATTTTCATGGATCTTGTGTTTTCAAAAGATGAAATATAAATAACAAATGCTAATTACATTTAAAGTAATGCTAATATAAATTCTTGGAAACATCTAATTATACATAATAATATAGCAATTGTATAAAATTGGAAAAATATATATACATACACACACATATGTAAAAATTGGGGAGCATGTCACTTGGCTTATTTTTCAAATCCAAATAAATTCCAAATCCAAATAAATTATATTCATTAATGTAAAAAATAAGTAAACACATTTATTATGAATTTATGAATAACCAATATAAATAATTTAAGTATTAATTCGTAAACATAATAAATACATTCACATTATGAATGCATTAATTTTCTGTATAGAAAGCTACTCAGAAAGGCCTGTTTTAGGGCACAAATGACAAAATTATTCTCATAAAGTTTCCAGTGTGAGAAATTGGTAATTGTTTCCTGGAACACTGTATTGAGAAAGATTTTGAAGATGTGTTCAGACTCAATAGGAGAGTGGACCATAATAAAGTAATTATTAGCATCTGCTATCAGATTGGGAGATGAAAATTGTTTTTTAGACACAAAGTACTTGTCATTTTTATCTTAAAGCCTCAGCCAAATGGATAAGAAAGAAACTGGTTTAATTTTCTCAGTGTGGCTAAATGTTCTATTTTTACTATATTTTAGGGTATCATTGATTATACTAGCATTTCTTTTTTATTACAGAAAATGTAAGACTCCATATGAAACCACTAAAAGTAGTAGTAAATGTAACATATTGGTTTAATGTATTTTGACATACGACATGCTAAGAGTTCAGAAAATATCATATGGTATTATATGTTCAATTAATTTTATTTAGCAGTTTTGTAAAGGTTATTGGTTGTTTGGAGAATAATGGAAAGCCTATTGTCTAACATGTTTTGCCCAGAATATTTTTCCTACAATTAGAAGAAATATATACCAACTTGAGCTGAAATATAAACAGCTTAAAGTTTGATATTCCCAGAAAATGGGGATAATACCTAATATTTAAAATATTATCAAACTTAAAGAATGATTGGAAGCTCAGAATGTTAGAAAGGAAGAGACCTAAAGAACAGTGGTCCACAAAATTAGCTAAATATTAAGCTCTCTTAGAAATAATTTAAAAAAGCAGCAAACAAAGATACACACCATATACAAGGAGATTCAAATTCAGTTGGCCTGGGGTTGTCCCCAGTATCAAATATTTTTGAAGTATCCAGATAATTATGTAGCCAGCACTGGGCTTACCTATTCAACCACTCAGTTTGTGGATGGAAAAACAGAGGCCTGGTGGAATGGGCCTAAGTTCCATTTCCTGACTGATGTAATTTTATTTCACTTATTTATAAAATATGAAACATATAAATACAAAGTATTCTTGACAAATATATACTTGGGATAACCCCTGTTATAGCTCTGAATTTGCTATAATAACATATCCAGTAAGTAGAGAAAGGATATTTAGTCAATCAGTGATGCTGGGGTAATTGGCAACTGATTTAAACAAAAATGAAAAACTCATGGCCTATATTCAAAGGTAAAGGCAATCAACGGAAACTGATTTTGATGTGTTATAGATTTTAGACTGGCATATAAAGACTTTAAATCAGCTGTTATAACTAGGCTTAAAATTGTAAAGGAAGATATGCTTGTAATGAGTAAAAATATAGAAAATCTCAACAGGAAAATAGAAAACATAAAATATAACCAAATGGAAATCTAGACACAAAATATAATACCTGAAGGGAAAAAAAAGAAAACTGGGAGGTCTTAACATGAGATTGGATATTAAGGAAGAGTTAATAAAATTAAAAGGTCAGTAAGAGTCATACAACTTGAAAATGAGAAGTGAAAGGATTGAAAAAAGAGTAAATTTACAATGATCTGTGGGATATCAAATGCCTAATACACATACAACTGAAGCCCTATACCTAGAGAGAGGATGAGAAAAATATTTAGAAAAATAATGGTAAAACTTTTCCCCCTCAGTGAGAAAATTAATTTATGGATTCATATAATCATTAAGCCATAGGAAGCATAAAAACAAAAAAATGCATACATAGGCACATCAAAGATAAATTGCTGAAAACCAAAGATAAACACAAAAATCTAGACAGCAGATCTTAATATAAAAAGAAGTGCAGTAAATATGACCTCTGATTTCTCATTGGAATCAATAGAGGACTGAAGACAGAATTTTATATCCTGTGAAATATATTTCAAGAATGAAGACAAAATAAAGACATTTTCAAATAAATTAAGACTAACAGAATTTGTCACACTCAAACTTACATTACAAGATATGTTGAAGAAAGGTTTTCAGACTATAGAGAAGTGGTATCATAGAGAAATTTGCTCTTTAGGAAGAAATTTTAGCAGAAATGGTTACCATATGTGTTACTGAAAAGATTACTTTTTCTATTTATTTTTAAATATAAAAATAGTTACTTAAAACAACATTGTACCATACTGTGTGTTTAGTAACTATATAGATATAACTTACACAGAAATCATAGCACAAAGTGGGTGATGTCAAGGTTCTTATGTTTTATGTGAATATTAATTTTAATTACTTTGAATTAAGTAAAATATTAATTTTAATAACTTTGGGAAACATTATGAGAAGAAAAATGAAAAATTAATGCCAAGAAGTATAGCAAGCAGCCAAAAGATAAAATAAATAGGAATTCTTAAAAAATTCAATTAACATGAAGAAAGTCAGAAATAAGTAACAGAGAAGCAAAAACAAAACAAAGCAAAACAGAAATAAGTAAACAAACAAAAAGCTAGTTACATAGTACAAACAGAAAGCAGTAAAATGAAAAAAATAAATCCAACCATACCTGTAATTACAAAAATCTATATATATCTATAATTACATAAATCTATCTATACTATAATTACATAAGCACACATTGACTAATTATTATAATTAAGTGGCAGATATATGTGAAAAAGGAAAAAAACCTGGCTGACCCAAGACATGATGTTTAGAAAAGATTCACTTTAATATAAAGATACATGGAGGTTGATATTAGAAGATGCAAACAGAAATATCAAATAAGTAGTAATAATATAAGATGATAAAGACAAAATATATTATATTGCCAGAGATAGAGATATTCAAATGATAAGTAGGTTACTTCAGCAGAAAAAAAACATAAAAAAATGTGTATGCACCTAAAAACCAAGGTTCAAAATACAGAGGTTCATAAAGTAATAATTGACAAGTATGAAAAGAAAAAGAGACAAATGAACAAACATATTTTGGGATATTAATACCACTCTCTCAATAATTGATAGAATAAGCAAACCAAATACCAGTAAAGACATAGAACATCTTTAACCATCTTGACCAAATCGACATTCGTAGAAAACTGCATTTAACAACTATTAAATGCACATTCTTCACAAGTGTACAGTGTATGTTCAAAAAGATAGTACATATGCTGAACCATAAAAATAAGCTCAGTAAGTTACAAAGACCGATATATGAAAAGGTGTATCTAAAGAACTTCTAGAAAAATCATGGTGAAAGAATAAATCAAAGAGTTAATTTGAAAGTTTTCAAAGAGTAATGAAAATATATTACTACTTGTGAGATTTAGCTGAAGCAGTGCTTGGAAGGAAATTTTTATCTTTAAATACTTATATTAGGAAAAAAGGAAGTTATAAAATTAGTGATCTAAAGGCAGGGGTTGGCAGACAATGGCCTATGGGCCAAATCCTGGTAGGGATTATTTTTTCATAGCCCATCAAATAAAAATGGATTTTATATTTAAATGATTGTATTGGGTTGGCCAAAAAGTTCATTGGGTTTTTTTTTATAGTAAGATGGCTCTATAGTTGTCTTTAACTTCATTTGAAACAATTTTGTTAGATTGTATTGTGACAGATGTCGTATCAGGGTGCATTTAAAAAAACTTATCAAAATTGGTGAATTTTCATGTAGCCGTTATGATATTGAGGATGGAAGAAAATATGCAACATTTTTGGCACGTTATACTTTATCAAGAAAGGTAAAAACACAACCAAAACGCAAAGAACTTGTGCAGTGTGTGGACAAGGTGCTGTGACTGATTGACCATGTCAGCTGTGGTTATAGTTCCGTGCTAGACAATGCTCCACAGTTGGGTAGAGCAGCTGAAGCTGAGAGAGGTCAAATCGAGACATTGAGAACAATCAATGTTATTCCATATGGGAGTAGCCAACACACACAAAATATCCAAATAATAAAGTATTGGTGAAAATGAAAAACAGGTCCTTTATTTTATGGGAAAAACTAAATGGACACTTTGGCCAACCCCATATTTTAAATAGTCATATGTGTATACATTAGCATATCCTCAATATATTTATCTATAGACTATCTTCATTTTGCTAAGTTTAAAATATATACTATTTGGCCATTTAACAAGAAGTTTACCAACTGTGACCTAATATTCAATTTAAAGAAGCTAGAAAAGAATATTAAGTAAACCCAAGGAGAAGGACAGACATAAAGACAAGAACAGAAACCATGAAATATAAAACAATAGAAAGTGTTACAAAGCAAAATTTCGTTCTTTGAAAAGATCAACAAAATTCATAAATCTCTACCTAGATTGATTGAAAAAATAAGAGAGTATAGAAATTGGCAATACGAGAAATTAAATAGTAGATATTAGTTGAGATTTCATAGACATTAAAAGATTAAAAAGGTTATATTTATGCTAATGAATTTAACAATTAAAAAATGGACAAATAGTTTGTAAAGCACAGATTACCATAATAGACACAAAATGGTGTAGAAAAATAGGTTGGTTTTATACTTATTAGCACTATGGAATTTGTTATTAAATAAAGGAGGGGGGGGAGAGAGAGAGAGAGAGAGAAGGGAGAATGAGCTCTAGGGCCAGACAGCTTCATGGATGAATTATTTGAAAGATGTCTCTAGTGCATCTCTCCAGCCACCTCCCTCCATCATTCATGTGCTGTGATCTCATTTCACCTATGAAGCTTCTCAGAGATTTATTGCCTCCTACCCTCAAAATTTCCATGTACACACTAAAAGGAATCCCAAGTATGACTCTCTTTTCTTGTCCTGCTCTTTCCTGTTCCCTTTATCCGCATCAACATAAGCAGAATCTTTGTAATTCTCTGTATCGTATGTCATTACATCTTCCGCCTCAAGATGGCGTGCACCCCGCTTTCTTCTTGGAGACCATTAAGGTGGAGAGGAGGCCAGACGGGAAACAAGTTTCCACATAAAGGAAGATAAAAAAAAAAAGACCTCCTTTAAAGCAATTTTGTTTCTATTTAGCTTTATTCCATGGTCAGTGATAAGATTATAGATTGTCAATGTAAAATGCCCATTGCGGCCAACAGGCAATATAAATATGTGAATCAGGGCAGATTAAGACCCAAAATGATTACAGTTCTTGTAGTCTGGAGAATACATTCTCTATATTAGAAGGCTTAAAGTTTGCTTTATTATTATTGTTATTATTAATATTTTGTCTTCTTTAGCAAAGAAGATGAATAAATAGTGTGGTTCGTTCTTAATGTGGACAGCACGGCCCATAAAATGTCATTGGTCCAATTAAGATAGCATAAAGTATATAAAACAAAGTTGAAGTCATTTATGTCAACTAAAATGGCTGTCAGTCAGCCATGATGTCTTGGTTCCAGAGGAAAATTACCTAAATCAGAGTGAACACATCTGGCAAGGAGACAGATTTGCCCATGTGGTCAGAGCAGACATGTCTGTCAAGGAGACACACTTAAGATATCTGCTCATGAGGTCAGAGTAGCTGGGTATGCAGAGCGGGACCCCCCATAGACAGGCTCCTGGGGAAATTCCACACTTGGCATCAGGGATGCCAAGACATTTATCAAAAAGACCCAGAAGGGTGGAGGACACTACTTTCAAGGTGTAACTGAGGCAGGCTCCAGACCACTGCTGAGACAGCCGAGCTCCACACACCAGAGTGCTGCTCCACGCCACACTGATCTCCCTTGGCATCGGCCACCAGAGTCTCTGCCCTACTGGACTGAGGACCTCACCAGCCCTGCTACCCACCCGGCTCCAGGGAGATCCTTCCTTGCAAGTACTGACAACTTCCCTGCTCACTGTGCTTTCTCCTAGACCTGCAGACTAAAATTCTGGGACTTGTGTTTGTTATCCCTTATTGATTGCTCTGTGTGTATGTTATATTTCTCTTAGATTGTTAGAGTGTGAGTAGGATATTAATGTATGTTGACCTTCTACTTCAAGTGAACCTGCATTTAATAAAAGCTAAGTGGATAGCATAGTTAATGTGTGTGACTCTTGTCTATTCCTTGGTGCCAGGCTGCTCAGCAGGCAGCTAGCCAAGCAGTTGCCTGGCTGACTTGTAGGAAAGACCGTATCAGGAACATACACTCGTGACACTTAGTTGTTTGTCTACAACTCAGTCACATTGTCTAAACTGTCATTTTGAATTGTACCATTTTATTTATTTTAAATATGCAAGTGTACTAATTTTTAAGATGAAATAAAAAGTCACTGCATCTAGACCTGGCTGGTGTGGCTTACTTGGTTGGGTGTCATCCTGCAAACTCAAAGGTTGTGGGTTTAATTCCTGGTCAGGACACCTGACTGAGGTTGCGGGTTTGGTTGCCAGTTAGGGTGTATATGAGAGGCAACCAATCAATGTTTCTCTCCCTTTCTTCCTCCCTCCCTTTCCCTGTCTCTAGAATCAATGATCTGTGTCTACATTACACAAAACTTAGTGAAGCAAATAAGCAAAGGCACTTGCAAAAAGTTAAAGAATGAGTGGAGATGCATATAAAAACTCAACACAGACTGTTAAAGTAGATATTAGCAAACTTTTGATAACTTCTGACAAGTAATAAAAAACAAGGCCATCATTTGCACTGTTTTTAATCTTGACAGCAAGTCTGAAGTAGGCAGGATCATATTTATTAATTTTTTATTGTTCTATTATGGTTGTCCCAATTTTCTGCCATTGCTCCCCCCATCCCCTCCACTCCTACAGTCAATCCCTGCCCTGTTGTCCATGCCCATGAGTCATTTACACATGTTCCTTGACCAGTCCCTTCCTCTTCTTTCTACTACCCCTCCCCTGTCCCTCACCTCTGGTCACTGCCAGCCTGTTCCTTTTTTCTATGCCTCTGGTTCTATTTTGCTCATTTGTTGTTTTATATTCTACTTTCTTATGAAAAGGATTCAGAATGGCTAAGATTAAATAAATATAGCAAGCTGAAAATATGTAAGCAACAGATGAGACTAAAGGCTTGGAAATAAAGTAGATTTGCATATGAGGTTAGTACCCAGCATATATACCATAAACTTACACACATTTGCTGAAGGTGAACATTAATTTGGCTCTAAACTAAGGAGCCACTATTAATACAATAACTCATAGTGCCCATAAGGTAAACACCCATCCAGACTTTTAGGATGAATCTCTTTCTGGAAGAGAAACCATAAACGAGTTCCTCTTGTGGGTCCTCATAGGAAGCATATGGGATAGAAAGTGTTCTTGGTAACGACTAATGGACGTGTTGTGATAACCATTAACAGGCGATTTTTATGACATTCCTTTAATATAAACTCATGTCACAAAGTAAGAACACTTTCGGGGGGGCTGAGAGGAGGTAGCATATCCATCCTTGTCTGGCAGAGGAGGAAGTGGGAAGAGCAGAGGAGACTCTTGTAAAAAGAGGGAGCTGAGCTGAGGCTTTAACGATGCACTTATTTGCACTATTATATATAACCTACATAAATTCATTCCAAGTCATCTGTTATAACCCACATTTCTCAGCTGATAAATATTGTATTAGCGATGACATTACTTGACCATAACTCTATGTCTAATTAGTGAAAGGGCCAAGATTTAAAGGGGTCTAGCTGGATTCAAAGTACAAATTCTTACCATTACACCTTGTTCATTAGGTAGATAAGTAGGCAGTGGCAATTAACCATATGAAGAGTTTTGTAACTATTTTATCATTTAAAAATAACTGATTTGAATTCCTGAGGATGAGGTGTTAATGAATGATGAGCTGTTTCCCTGTACAAAGCTCTTAATTATAAAGCACTGGAAATAATTCTAAAATTGTTTATTTTCATTTTATCAGTAACTTCTAGGGTATTTATAGCCCTGTAAATGTATGTTCCTGTAAATCTTATGTCCAGTGACCATTCCTACTCAGGATGAAGGCACTGCACTGCAGTTAATTATCATCTCTCTTACAGAGATAGTAATGTTGCAGCCTGGCAGCATTAAAGATAAAAGTTCTACAGCCTTACAGCCGGAGGGTATCGGAAGTGGTGTATAATACACAACTTTATTCATATATTTTTTAAAGTCAGGGTTAAAAAAAAGCAAGCTAAAGGGCTCTGGAATTTGAGAGCAACTAGGCTTTTATCCCATCCATTTTTAATTCACATAAGAAAAACTGCTATGATGGCAAAGGCCAGATACTTATATACAGGCTATAAATACGGATGAATAATTCATTTTTCTATTAATTTTAAATTTATAGTCTAATGGTGAACTCTATCTTTTCTTTTGCTGGAAGGGCATGCACCACCCAAACTACTGCGCTGTCAACAGTCAAGGTATGAAGCCTGGCCGTGAGCAAAATGCAGTTTGTTTTACACACATTTATCTTATCTGATACCTGATTCATAGGCCCCATGTTATGACTCACTTGAAGGTTTTGGAAAATCGGACTTTTTCTGGAGATAACCTTAAATACGAGGAGGTGTTTGCCTCTCCATTGTGCAACATGTGATTTGATAGCAGCCAGCAGGTCCGCGTGCCCTCGATGATTGCCCTCCTTTATATGCTACTAAGGCCGTAATTCAGGGCATTTTCTTTTGAAATTCTGTGTTTCAACTCAAATGTATTTCCCTGTCTCTCAACTTCTCACTCTGTGTCAGACAACAAAACTGATGGTCAAAACTTGGAATTTATTCATACACTAGGAGGTCCTTAACTATCTCTTCTGAGATCACCTACTTTTGAGACTCCGAGAGAAGCTCATTCCAATCAAAAGCTTATTCCTATAACAAATATTTACTGGCCAGTCCCTCTAATTGGAATGAAAAGATCAATCAGTTTGGTGTTACCCATGTTGCTCATTGGGGGAATGCCTGTACCAAACTTAGAAATGAGCACTGTACATCACACACACTGTGCTTGCCCAAGGCAGATTATACATCGCCTTTGCAGAATTGCCCAACACCCCCCCCCAATTTACCTCCCAACTGAACAGATGTTCCACACATTTCAATCCATTTTCCCTCCTCCACTACCATATACATCTGGTGCCAAGTATCATAGGTCATATTCGTATTGCAATGTCATTCTGATCCTGGATCTTCCTGGTACAATCTAGGTAAGATGGTGCAGTGGTTAGTAGGAATATTTCTGGAATCCATTTCTATACCAGACAGGTAATAATTCCTTAACTATAAACAGAAGTGGCTCTGAATTTCATACATATACCAACAAACCCAAACTAAATATACCTGTGATTCAACTTCCTTTTAGCCAAACTCTAAAACTGGTTATTCCAGAGTCAGGGATGTTGGGATGAAAAGAAATGGCACTTAGTTTGGAATTCTTATCTGTAGGTATAAGTAGGTTAGAATGTCCTGATTTGCAAACTTTATGAAAAATATGTGACCATATGAAGCCAACACAAGGGCCCCTCCAAGGTCCCTTATAATTGAGACAACCTGGGTTTAAACTTCATTAGTTTTTTGGAATATAGACTCCTGTGTCCTGTAACATTTCAGATAAAGGGGAGATAGGAATGCTTGATGCTGTATCACTTGGATGAACAATACAGCAAGGACAAAGGCATACCTGAAATTTTCAAATGAGTCCCAGGTAATTATATAGGATGCCAGATACTGAAAAGCCAATTAGTATGATGGCAGTGATAATGAAAATGCTTCACAAAATATGCAGAATGGAAAGCTACATATCTTTTCTCCAACATCTTACTATACTAGAAATCATAAAATTTCTTAAATCAATTTAGTTTACTTAATTCATTTTCAGTAAAGTCTCTTTTCAAAAACATAAAGCATTTTAAGAAATGACTTACACTGTTATTAAATAATATAAATATCAGCACTGGCTGGTGTAGCTCAGTGGATTGAATGTGGGCTGAGAATGAAAGGGGTCACCAGTTCGATTCCCAGTCAGGGCACATGCCTGGGTTGCGGGCCAGGTCCCCAGTGGGGGCCACGTGAGAGGCAACCACACATTGATGTTTCTCTCCCTCTCTTTCTCCTTCCCTTCCCCTATCTCTAAAAATAAACAAATAAAATCTTTAAAAAATAATATAAATATCAGCTTAAGCTTTATATGACCTTCTTTTATGCCCCTTTAACAAGACAGTTTAGTCTATGCTTCTTAATTCCATAAGAGAAAGGAAATTTTAAAGGAATTTCCATTAACTGTTCAATAAGATGTTTAAAATGCTTCTCAAGAATATTCTTTTCCATAGTTCCAACGTGTGATTCATCACTGAAAAACATCTCTAATTCCAAAGCTATTATGTACTCATGAGGTTGAACCTTTGGTCTGGGGATGTGTAAATAAAAGAATCGGTGAATTAGAGACCAGGAATGGACTTGTAAAATTCCTTAACTATACTCTCCTGCCTGTAGTCATATTTCATGTGATCTCAGATAAAAATTCATATCAATTTTAACCACCTGAAAAGAGGACTACATTTGCTTTCTTATTTCCTATGCTGCCTTTTATCATGCTTCTACTGTGTACCAGGTACTATAGTTATCAAAAATAAACAGGACTCTGCCAGCTCATCAAATCACTGTGAGCAGCACCTTGTTTTGTTCACTATTGAATTCTGTGAGACGAGCGCAGGGTCTCACGGTCAGACCCTCCTCACACGTGTTGTTGGAGGAAGACAGTTATGTCGAAGGTGGTTTTTGAGTAATACTTTTGTTTAGTAAAATATTTTGATGGAAGAGTGTGACGGTAGCAAGATCATTCTACGGATATAGCCAGAAGGGAGCCAAAGAACTACATAAACAAAAATTCTAGAGGGTGGAGGGTGCTTACACTAGGGAGGAGAAATAATGACATCAAAGAAGAGAGGACACCCAATGTTAAGGCAGGAGGCTGGACCTAGCTGGAAGGGATGACATGTAGACTTTCTGCGGAAGTAGTGAGAACGGTCCAGGGACTCTGGAGAATTAGTCTGATAAATCATTCACGTGTTAATGTTTGTGATAAGCCATATAATATTCCCTTCCCTAACTACTTAGTGATGTAGCTACACATAGACTTGAAACAGTGTGTTTTGGGGAGTAAAGTTGTAAGAGCAGTGTCTAGTAGGAGGAGAAAGAAAGGAGATGGAAAACTCAATGGAAAGAGAAAATCAGAACAGGAGGTGCTAAGACAGACAAGCTCCTCCTCCACCCCTCACGCCCTTCCAGGGAATGCTGACTTTCCCTTTTCATGTAGGGAGCAGTGTGAACCAATTCTATTTAAAGTAGCAAAGGCAAGTTGATTCCAACAAACTGGAGGATTTTAGGGTATTCCATGAGTTAAAACAGAGGTTAGAAATGTTTAGAATAAATTAAACTGAGGACATTGTTTCTGCTTTGAAAGGGCTTAAAGGTTAATGACTGAGAGATATTCAGAGGCAGTTGGATAAATTCAGCAATAATGAGTGATCAACATGCAGTGAGAACAGACAGCATGGCTGTTACACTTTACCTGTTGGGAGAGATATCAGGAAGACTGTGCAGAGGAAGTAACACCTGGGTGGGTACCGAGAATTTCCTAGGAGAGAAGGCATTCTGGGATAAGACACAGACAGTGCAAAATCATGGAAGTATAAGAGAGTAAGGAACTGAAAGCAGAGAAAAGACTGAGAAGGAAGATGGGGCCCAGCTTGGAAGGGTTTTATATGCCATTCTGAGGAGGCAGGAGCTTGATCCTGTAAACAAGCGAATGCCATTTCAGTTTTTCAATCACAGAAGTGACATATACCTCAATATTTGTCTGTTTTGTTTCACTAACATACTTTTTAGATTTTCCTTAGGGAAAAGCAAAATAAACACTTAGAATAGGGAATGCCATCAACTAAGAAGACAAAGACTTTGGAGAAATGACTAATTACAATTGTCTGTAGTCAGCTGGAAAAATGGATTCCTTTTATTTCCATTTCTTGGTTCTTTTTTCCTGAAAAGGCATTGGATACATCTTTGCAATGCATTTTGTAATCTAACCCAATTTGCACATTTCTTTTCAGGGCTTTGCCTGTTTTATATCAATGCTTCATTCACAAAAAGACACAATGACAGATTATTTTCACTTGTCTATCCATATCTGGAGACTCAGGTGATCTATATTCTACTCTCTGCTCTAGCAAATGAAATAAAGATGCAGTGAGACAGAAGATGAGGAGAATGTTACAGAAAATCTATAATGCTGATAAAACCTACAGGTTTAGCAGAAATAAGACAATTGAGAGTTTCAATTTTGTTATTATTTTTTCCTGGTAAAACTTATTTATTGTAAAACTAGGACAAACCTCAAAAAAATGAATGAAACAATGCAAGAAGTTTTACTGAATTTTGTCTAGCTAGCCAGGTTTAAAATATATTTTTTTATTCTTCTAGGAAGTGATTCTGGGATATGCTGAAGGTATGCACATGTTCTTAATATTTTTTCAACTAGTAAATCACAGATTTTCTCTGTAGAGAAAATCAAATTCATTCTTCATGACCCATCTGCACTATCGCCACTTCTGTGAAGCCCTACCTGATTCTGTTCTATTTCCTTCTAGTCCTATATTACTGACCAGGTAATCCAGCTTTTGTTGACAGGATAGAGATATTAAGAATTTTATTAGAATCTGAAAAGCCTCCTGGGAGACAGCTTATCTGGAAGTGAGAGAGAATGTAGGCACAAAAACTTAGTTGGAGTAATTGGACCAGTTTTGGATGGTAGATAACAGAATGCATGATTCTGAATATGTCATAGGTTCCATGGATTCATAAAGGAACCCTAGGTTGAGGAGAATTGAAATACCTTTAGTGAGAACCTTTAAGCGGGGGAAGTAGTTGGGAAATGAGAGCTCAGTGTTTAACACTATTGATAGCAAGGCTTCAATAATAAAAAAGAGATTCAGGAAATAAAACCCATAGTTCAGATATTAGTGTGCTCTACAGTCAACAACAAGAGGCTCTGCGTTGACACTGAGAGGTGGTAATGCCTTCTCCTGACATCAGCAGAAACATGGAACCTTCTGCACGTGACCCTTCTTTTCTCTCTCATGCTCTCTCTCTTTCCTAATCAAAGTGACAGAAACCCAACTGAAATTATCTGGAAAGATAATCAAGGTATTTCAGTGAAGGATTAAGTAATTTCAGGAAAGGCATAAGTAAAGTTAGACCTTGGGTGCAGCACTTACCAAGAAAGTTAATGAGGCCAGAGACATCTCCAGACCTCTGGTCCCCTCCTCCATCTCCATTTTGACTGCATTCTGTCCTGCAGCAAAATGGGAATCTTCCGCACGGCAGGCAACATGCTGTTGACATTTTCAGGACCTTATTACCTATTCCTTGGGAAAAGCTGACCCTGTTTAATCTAGTGTCAAGGTATAAAATCTGAGCAGAACATTGTTAATCTGAGTTAGTTACCGAGGGCTAATCTAATCATGTAGCTAGTTGGGGGCAGAAGAGGGAAATTGGGAAATAGGGATGCTTTAAGCACCCCTATGTTCATTGCAGCATTATTTACAATCGCCAAGATATGGAAGCAGCCAAGGGTCCATCAGTAGATGAGTGAAGAAAACAAATATGGGCATTCATACAATGCAATTCTACTTGGCCTTAAAAAAGAAGATAATTTTACCCTTTGCAACAATATGGATGAACCTGGAGAACATTATGCTAAGTGAAATAAGCCAGGCAGAGAAAGACAAATACCATATGATTTCACTCATATGTGGACTCTGATGAACATGTTGAACTAACAAGCAAAACAGAGACGGACTCAGAGAACAGATGACAGCTAGTGCGGCGGAGGACAGTTAGGAGGTGGTGGGATTGAGCGATAAGGAAAAAGGACTCATGGACATGGACAGTAGTCCATTATTGTCCATGGGTAGGGAGGTACAAGGGGACTAAATGAGAACAGAAAAAAATACAATAAAGATTACATATAAAAAAATTGTACCCTTTCAAAACTCATGTTTAATTCTAGAGGAGGAGCATTTCTTTGCATAAGAGGGATCATGTTTCTGAATGAAAAATAAAGGGTCCTGGGCAAACGTAAGAACTACTAGAGCAAGCACATCAGAGACCATGACATTTCCACATCAACACACACACTCTTAACCTCTGCCATGGGCTACATCAGGACAAACGTCTGAAACTTCTGCTGATGTTGGTGGACCCCCAAGTGCCTGCAGACGTCAATAATAGGGCTCATGTTTGTGAACCATTATTCACATGGCATCGCGCTGCAGTGAGCTCAAGCAGGGGAGGAGGAAACCAGTACATGCTATTGTAGCAAACAAGGTTACTGGGGACTGCTTGAACCACGGGAAGTATGTGCGTGTGGGTTAGATTTCTACAGAGCAAATGGTGATGAAGTGAGAGGAACAGTTTTGGTAAGATGTTCATATTTATACTTTATAGGTCGCTATGGCCTGGAAAAGATGGACTTTGTATATTTATGGGCTATATAGCTGTCTGCTCTATCAGACCTGGATCCTAGCACTGTGCATAGATGCTCAATAAAGGGAATATATAGTGCAGATTTGTGACATAGCCACCTCAAATTGTAGATTTCTTACATACCCATTTGCTGCATATGTGTCTTAAAAAGTAGTTGAGCTATTTATTAAAGATGTTGAGTGAAGTTATGAATTGAGTTGAATCAGACCATGAGTGTAGAGCAAAACAGGAGGAGTGACTGGGGCATTGGTTAGCTGAGTATGGATGTCTAAAGTGTCAAAAAGCCTCAGGCACAAATCCAGCACCTGTGATAATGGGGGGTAGAAAGCACTATAGCATGGGGGGAAAGTGGAATCAGTACTTAAGGTTTAGAATTTTGTGTCTATGTACATTCTCATCATGACCTAATTCGGAGGCTGAACCATTGGATTCAACAGGGTCTTGGAAAATTATATGCCTGGGCGAGGCAGAGCATATAACCCTAGAGTGGACACTAGAGTACTAGGCAGTATTTAGCTGGAAGTCACTCAGTTCAGAGTACTTCGCTGGAAATTAGAAGGAAGGAATGGGGAAGAACTTTAGTTTTATAATTCAAGCAACAAAAAGAAAAGAAGAGAGTTTTGATCTAGAAGGGTTGTCTGTGGAGACATTCATCTTGACTTTCGTTGTTAGCGGAGATATCTCAAAGATCAAAGCGGTCAGCCAGCAACCTTGCTGGCACATAGAATTCTGATGCTCATTGTGTGTTAGATCTAAGCCACAAAAGCCCAGGCCTGGACGGGGATGGTGGGTGATAGAGGACATTGATATGCTTGCATATGTCAGGGTTAGCACAGAAACTGCAACAGACGAGTAGAAACGCCAGTAGATTGAGCTACAAAGACCTAACACAGATGCAGAGACAAACAAGACAAGATTGACCGAACACCTTTTGAATTGAAAGGAGGCTGTTGTTTAATGCGCTACTTTCCTTCTTACATTTTTAATTGTGTAACTGGAATGAATTAAAACCATTGTTCAACAACCATTTTGTGGGATTAGATTTTAGAGGATGAACACTGTGTAGTTCTATAGGGATATATGTGATGCCATTTGAAGAGATGAGTTTTGATCTGTAAATCTTCTACAGAAGACTTGAATTAGGTTGTAGGCAATCAGGGTTTAGAGTAACAGGTTGCTTTTTTGTTTGTTTGTTTGTTTGTTTTATTTTATTATTTTATTTTATTTTTTTACTACAGTGTTGTCCTAGAAACATGTGACCAGAAGCACTTGGAAACATGCAGTGCCCTTAGTGGGCAGCTCCCCTTGGTATGGTGCTAGAGACGTATTCCATCAAGCTGTCAGAACAAAGACAGGTGTGAGAAGGGGCCCATAAAGCTATTCATCAAGCTCTGCAACAGCTAGCACTTTACTTGTCTGGAGTTATTTACTAGTAGTTGATGAGGATACAGTTGAGTGAGGCTGAGGCTTATGAGGCATCTTGGCTCTTGCTATTTTGGTGAGAAGGTCATTTTGAAAGACAGATTTTTAAAGTGTTTAGTGTATCCAAGTCTAGCCTTTGGTAATATGGTAAAATACCAATAAAATAGAAAAAAGGCATTTTTAGAAGGAGCGTAGGCTGTGATATTATAAAAACTTGGATTCTGTACCAGTCAGGTTCTGAGAAGCAGTACCAACAGAATATATAAATCGTTATAACATTATGAGAAGAATTGGTAAAGCGCATCTTAAACTTTAAATCTAGTAATGAAACTAAACCGGTTTTGGTAAAGAACTTAAAATCTCCATCCTGAGTCATCATCTGTGAACACTGAGATTTGGCAAGGTGTATTTTCTTTTTAAACATTTCTTTTCTGTTTCTCTATATGTAATTCTCTGTGTACATCAACTTTTTCTTTCTACCAGGGTTGTGAAACACCTGTAGGTCAGGTACCTGACCAATTCTTCTATATTTCCTTCAGAATGTGGAATATCCAACACAGACTATCTATCTATTAAAAAAAGAGATCCCTGAATAGAGATTTAAAGAAGATACATCAATACATTTGATTAAAATGAGAGGGTTTATTATGTCATTATTATGTACACATTTGGTAAATACTATTTGAATAAACGTAATGATTTTTAAGTATGTTCTAAATGGCTATAGTATAGTACCTTGGAGAATCTTACCTCTATTGACATGTTTTAAGCCAAAAATATTATACCTGGAAACTTAAGTCCAAGTCAGTTTGAATTTCCATTTTTAAATACATGAGTTTTAATTTTTTAAAGATTTTATTTATTTATTTGTTTGTTTGTTTATAGAGAGAGGGGAACGGAGGGAGAGAGGGAAGGGGAGAAACACCCAGTGCAAGCAAGAAACACGGATCAGTTGCCTCTTGCATGCACCCCTACCAGAGACCGAACCTGCAACCCAGGCATGTGCCCAGAACCAGGAATCCAACTGGTGCCCTTTCCTTTTGTGGAATAATGCCCAACCAACGGAGCCACGGTGGTCAGGGCTCAGGAGTTTAACCTTTAAACATCTATCATATCCTTCCAATTTGGTTTCTTTCACTTAGTGCGAATAAAAAATTGTGTACTTCTTTTAACTGATAGCCATCTGCCACAGAAACATTCAAATGTCAGCTCATCAGGATTTAAAAGGACTTCCTGAACAGAAGTTCACTGAAATGTAAGAAACTTTAATGGAACTTCTGTTGCAAAATGATGCTGTCTTGGCTTTAGGCTAATCCCCCCAAAACACCTACAGGCTCGTCTCCCAACATGTCTGCCACAGAGTAGGAACTGGATCGCTTTTACAATTTTTACAGCAAAGGTTAAAATAAGTAATTTCCACAACAGCTGTTGACATACAGTCTGTCTTCAGAGGCTGCTCCCCCTGGAGAACTTTATTTCTTCAAATGTCATAATTATAATTTCATCTCCAGTGACTACTCAACAAAATCTGGCAGCAGGAGACAGCGCGGGTCACATTTTAATTATGAATGCACTCTTCCAGTCTGCAGGGCCAGGAGCTTGTTGCTAGTCCTGTCGCAGGAACCTTTATGCACTGTGAATAATTAAGTGCACTTTTCAGTGGGTAGCAGTTGTTTCCTTAAATTTAGCAAGATTTATCAGAGCATTAACAGATACCTGCCCTACCCCAAACCAACGAGGTGCAAAGATTTCCAGGCAATTGGAGCAGTGAGTTGTGTTCAAGTACTCGCATTAACTATGATGGATGTTTATCAATGGGAAGGCACTTTCATGCATTCATTTATTAATTTTCTTCCTTTCATTAAACAAACATTTCTTGACTATCTGGTGTTCAGCACTGAATGTAGAGTTGAGGAAACAAAGTTGAACACTACCATCTTTTTTCTAAACGGTGACATACTTGAATTGGGTTGTAAATTATCAGGAAATGAGTGACACAGTGCTTTGGGGACACCAGGAAAGAATTAATTCTGCTTGAAGTGACTGGGAAAGACGTGACAGGGAAAGTAACATCTCAGTTGAGTTCCAAAGGATATAAGCAGGAAGGAATTTGATAGATTGACAATGGAAGGGAAGGGATTCCTGACAAAGGAAACTACATCTGTAGAAACAAGGATGTCTGGAGCACCTGCACTTGGTTCTGTGAGGAATCAATGTGGAATCCTTTTGAGTAAGTAGTAGAAGATGGGTGTACAGTATGGGATCAGGATGCATTTTAATGCAGACAGAAATGTGGATGTTATAGGCAAGATATTTATCTTCACAAAAGAGTTATAGGTATGACAAGATATTGATCTCCTCAGCTGTCAGAACAGCTACAAAGAATTTAGTAACTTTGTCCTTTTATCCCAATTGCCAGAGAAAATCTATCAATTCCCTTTTAAAAGAAGTTAAAATGATTGGTACATCTATACAATGAAATACTATTTAATAATAAAAAGAAATGAAGACATACTGAGACATGCAAGAAAATGGATGAATCTCAAAAGCATTATGTAAAGTGAAAGAAACCAGAAAGAAAGACTTTATAATGCACAATTCAATATATATGAAACTCTAGAATAGGCAAAACTGTAGCAATTGAAAGAAGATTGGCATCAAATTATACACTTCAAATTGGCTTTTTATTATTTGTAAATTATAGCTCAATAAAGCTGACAACAAAGGTGAGGTACATGAGGGGCTTTAGGTTAGAACGAGTTAACTTCAGAGGTACTAAAGCCCTATAAGCCAGAAGCAATAGCCTTTCCAATAAAAATATTTAAGATGAGGACACTAAATAAATCTTCTCAAGCATCTGAGGATGGAGAACCACATTAGCTGTCACTGAGCAGAATAAAAAATTGGGGGTTAGAGGAGTAATTTTTTATTCTACTGCAATATTTGTACTTTAAATCACAAACACAGTAATAAGTAATAATAAATTTTTATAAAGAGATTTGCAGCAGACATTTCTTTAAAAACTTTATAAATATTAATTCATTGTATTTTCACAACAATTCTGTAAGTCTTATCATCATTCCCATGTGTCAGATGAGGAAATTGGGGCAAAAGGAGGTTGGTGAAGTTTCCTAGGATCACAAACCTAAGAAGTATAAGAACTGAAATTTGAAGTTAGGTGAATAGGTTCAGAGTCATCATATTTGAATTTAAAACTTTTCAGAAATGTAATAATGCGAGTTTATGTTTAACCTTGGGACATCTTGATGCTTTTGTATTTTATAATCAGAGTATATTAATATAGTCACTATATATCACTGCAGAGACCCTGATAAATTTTATAATGCAGTGTGGCTAGACATAGAGTTGGGGGAAAGTTCAGCTTAAAATGCAGTGTGGCATTGGAGTTAATTAACTACACTGTTCTCTTCCATTTCAGTGTCTTCAGGGGGCAAAACCTGTACTGACTATCAGAGGTGCAAAGCATATCCACAAAAGATCAAAGGTTGATAGTTAGGGAGTGGCCACATGAAGATGGACAGGAAGTGATCCTATCCTTTGCAAGAAAGATAGCCATGGTTGTGCATGATCATGGGTTTCATGAATAAGCTCAATGGATTGAGGAGGAAAAATTACTGAGGAGTGTTAGAGGGCTGTATTACAATCTACTACATATGTTTTCTGTGCATTGGGAGCTTCACCGAATAACTTTTTCAGAATAAGTTATTCAATTATTGGGAGATACCAATGGTCCATATTTCCCAACTGAGTAGAGATAATTTGTAAGCACTAGGAATCTGACCTCTCTTTTTCATTTTTTATTTTGTACCAGTATAACAAAGAAATCCTCAGTAGCTATGTCTCCACTAAAAATAAAACATTTCCTTAGTTCAGGTGCTCCAAGATGTCTGTTCACTGCAGAAGGCGTTAGCAAGCCAATCTGGTCATATATATTAGTCATAACCTCTAACAGTTGTCAGTTGACTCCTATTCTGATATTCATACATCTCCTCTTTGCCCATTTCTCAATTGGTTCAGAATTAAAAGAACAGAGGGATGTTATTAAAAGACCCAAACAATAGCAACAACGGTGATGCTATTTCTTTTCTTTTCTTTTTTTTTTTTTAATTCACTGTGAAGATGGAAGGAAGGGGGAGTATTGGGAATAAGGGCAATACGAAGATCAGGATACTATGGGAAAAGAAATTAAAGCAAAAACAAAAATCTCTAAGTTTCTCATGCCACCTGTCCTTTATCCTTAGTATAGAACTTTCTTCTGTGCTCCCTCCCACCATCTCAGCCCACACGTACACACCACCTTCCATCCCATCCCCACCCCACCAAACAGCAACAACAAGACCTTCTGTCTACCAACGATGTTTCTCACAGTTTTTGTTTGTTTTATTATAGCCTGAGGCCCAAAGACCACCAAGAACACACTTGTGGTAAAAAAAAAAAATTAAGGTTTTTTAACTTGCTGCAGTAAGGAAACTGCATCCTACGGGGAAAGTCATCTTCGTGAGATGGTGTTCAGATGGTCTTGTACGGTGTTTGGGTTTATGCTAGATGATTTGGGTGGATTTGCTTTTCATTGGATTTTCAGAAGATAGAGGGTATTTGGCCACTGTGTGATAATACATATCAATAATTTTAATTTAGGAGGTAGGAGGAATAAAGTAGGGCTATCACTGAAAAAGAAACATGGGTTGCTCGTATCAGTTTTGAACGGAGAGTACGGTGGCATGGTGTCCTGGTTTCTGTGCTGTTCTGTTGCAGTTGCAAAATGACCTCATCTGATGGAGATATTCTGTAAAACTGTTTATGGTCAGGATGAAACACTGTAGCCGAGCTGCTGGCTGCCAGGCCAGCTCACCGTTGTCAGGTGTCAGAGATTGTTCTATTATTTTTCTTCTTTTTTCTCATTTTCTTACATCCATCAACTCACCTCCCTTTTCTGAGGCAGCTGGATTGTTTGTTTTCAGAGGAGAAAAAAGAAAAAAAAAAAACAATTTGCTACCATCTTATCAACCATGACTAAATTTAGAGTAAAATCCTGAGAGAAAGGAAGAAAAAAATATCTTTTAAGAAACCGTTTATGCACAGCCATGGAAGCACATCGCCTGTATATGTGTATATGGCTAATTTGTTGGCAGTACAAATTCCATTCAGGCAAATGTTCATGGCAGCATTGCATTTACAGTCACTAACAAGTCCAAGTTATTTAGAGTAAGCAAACATATTAGCAAAGTATTGTATATAGTTTGTTTATATTAAACTGGCTATAATTGTGCTTTTAAAGACATAAAAATAATGCAAGAAAAAAATTATATAAAATCTATCAGTAGATTGAGGTGTTTTAATCTGCTTTTCCATAGATGGCCTATTAATAGTTGAGGAAAGTATATTTCAAGCATAATACAGCTAAGCCCTAAATAAAAATTTCATTAGGTTTATCTTTAACAGCAGATTGGGAGTGCCAGAGATTGCTTTCTACACATAACATGAACTAAATGTACTTCGCTAATTCTCTTATAAAAGAGAATTAAGTTCCCTAAAGTAGAAACTCCTCATTGGCTTTCTGGTTTGTGCTATTTATTGATCTATTTTTTTTTAACATATATTATGTTATTTCTTGGACCCATATGATTTCTACAGAAATAGTTATAGGTGTGACATGTTTCTTAAAAGTACACTTTGGCCATTTCCCAGCTTTCCCATGTCTGATTTATCTGTATATAAATGCCTATATATCCACGAGTAGGTGTTCCAAGGAAGGAGCCAATGGTGAAGAAACAAATTGTCACTACATTTGATGAGGTTACCTTCACTTATTTTTCATGCAGAGAGTCAGAACTGCCCCCTCTGAACAGCCCTGTGCTTACTTCTCATTCGTTGCATCTGGAGAAACGAGTCACAGACCCCACTATGAAAGAACTGGTGAGAATGGCGGAGAAAAGCAAGGAGATGAGGAGAGGATAACGTCAGTGTTTGTTTCCCTTGTTCTGTTCAGGCACCGTGGTGACTAGAAAATAATCTATTGAAATATATAGACTGAAACCACTGAGCCTTTTTTCCCCAGTTGAGATGACCAAAACTGGTGCATTAGTGTTAACTAAACTTCATATTTGATTTGGGTTTTTACCAGATATTCCATTAATGTCCATTTTATGTTGCAGGAGCTGGTCCCCGGCTCCACATTGCAAGTTTTCCCAGTGTTCTCTGGTCTGTGACAGCATCTCTTTCCTTTTCACGGCTTTCCCAGTCTATCTAGTTAAAAGCTTTGACAATAGCAATTTGATAGAGTAATAAGTGTATTAAAGTCAAATGTTTTTATGGCGGGATTGGTAGATGATACAGAAAAAAAATGTTTTTTTTTTTCTCCAAGCTAAATATGTAGAATGAACATTTTTCTTGGAGAGCAATTGGCCAAGCTCTGATGGGAGCTTGCGGTAGCCTTCTCTGATAAATATGCAGCAGGTCAAGAGCATCGGGGTGCTAGAGCTGCAACAGCAAACCGTTCTTCCACTATTTCAATAATTATTTATTTGGCTCTGAGACTGAGCTCTCCATCCAGAGGAAGTAGAATTATCACTAGAATGCTAACTAGCTTCAAACCAAAGAGATGTGCTATTATTAGTAAGGCCACCTAATCTCCAAATAACTGCTTTCCAGATGAAATGGTACATTATCAGTACACATTAAAATTGGCATAATCCCAGGGCCTACAACTATATTATTTGCACAAAGACAGGTAACTTGTTTTGTAAGCCTGGTGTGCCCATAGGATTTTTGCAAAACGTGTTTATTGCAGCTCTTTATGCAGAGAGCATGAGGACCAAAGTCTAGGCCTGTTTATCTTGCTTTTTTAGTGCTCTATTTTGAAGTTTAATGAAGTATTTCTTGGCTTCTTCCTCTGCAATATAAGCTTTATCAATTCTGGTCATTTGTGTTCCTAATCTTGTATGTGAAGTAAACTGTCAGCCATGCAGAAAAAATAATCATCAAAACAAAAGGCATATTCATATAAAGAATGGTGAGCTATGGCTTAAGGATTTTAGCAGCATAGAAATTTGAACAGGTGCTGTTATTTGCACATGAAAAATTTTTCTTTAGGTAACTCAACATACCCTCTACCTCTTAATTCTCTAATTATGACAGCGATATCTCTAATATCTGGAATTTATTATAGTGCCTGGCTTTCCATAGGATTTATTACTACAAATGACTATTGCAATTGCATTGTGAAATGCTGCTCATGATGTTTTCATTTTAAATATCCCATTTTACCTCTGCAGGAAGGCAATTTCTTTCTTGAAATTGGGTATGATTAACAATAAATGGGATTGTTTGAGATTAATAGCCCAGAGCATCAGCTACTGTGTGAATAGGTAGAGGGTCCAAAATCCACCTTTTGACTGCCACCTAGTGTGATGAAAACTAAGCCATAGAATACATCTACGGTCAGGAATAGCAAAGGGATTCTTGAGGGGGGCTGTTAGGGGCACCAGCAACTGGTGTGCTCCTGGTTATACTTCTGGCTGGCATTGTCTATTCCACATTTTAGTAGGAAAAGTCAGGGGCAGTGGATCATTCTTCTTGGTCCTTTTGTTGATACGGGCTTCCTTAATATGTGTGTCATTTTCTACTCAGCACTATTGAAATATGTTACAAAAGACTGCCCCGCTTGGGCTAGGGAACCCTGTTGCCTTTAGTTGCCTATCTGTATCCATCTAATAGCATTCATTTATTACATTGTATATTTAGCATATTCATGAAAATGAGCTTGCATCTCATTTCTAAAGTACTTTCTTCTGTTGCCTGAAGTCCTCAGTGAGGTTGCTTAACTATGACTGGACTGCAGTTCCAACACGCCTGGGTACCCACAATCTCTGTTATCTTCATTTACCTCACAGCCCCCTAGGGAGTCATGCCAAAGGCCTCATGGAGTCTCAATCAGCACCTAGGCAGCCCAGCCATGGCCATGAATATTTAGAAGCCACCCAGTCTGATTCTTGTACTTCTTGCAAATTTGTGTAAGCCACTTGCTTCTGGCTTCATGCCCTGCAAATTCCAGCCATTTCAATTTCTGTGTCTTCAGTGAGATACAGGGTTTCAGTCCGACTTCACTTCCTGGATCATAATTTGGAAAGTTACCTCATACAGAAAAAGAAGACAACCTGAGGTTTACTTCCTAAGTTTCCCTTCTCTTGAGGATTGCTGTCCTACCATATCCATTGTCCAGTGTTTAAGAATCATTCATTGCCTCATATATTTTGTCCAATTGTACAGTTGTTTTAGGGAGGAGGGGTTATAACTTCCAGTTAACTCCATCATGGTTAGAAGCAGAATCCCTTTAGCACATCTGTTACCTTATTTTTACACAGTCATGTAATAAACAGCAGGGAGGAGAGAATGAAACAGATTATGAAACTTCATACATTTAAAATGAAACAACTAGTCACAGTGTGAAATACAGCAGCATTACATCACTGTCATAGTTCAACAGAGATAGGCACGAGAAGGCTCCCTACTTCCCATCTCTGAGAGGTTCCATCTAAGGATCGATATCTCTGAAAATTCATGAATAGCCCTGGAACTAAAGAAAATTAACCACTGAATCTCCTTTAGTGAAGCTCTCAAGCAGGCTAAAATATGATACAAATGATAAAAAATATTACAAAGAAACATTTTTCTTTTATAAACTTAATGATTCTCTAATACAGTTGATTATGAGATGGAGAGTGAGGAGACACCACACAATATATAAAGCAGCACAAATGCTTGGCTAATCCTTGGAGCTCTTGTGAAAAATAAAAAAAAAAAGGAAAAGGAAAAAGCTGTGTGAGAGAGGAAAATCAGAGGAGGGGAAGAAAACTTTTTTTTAAAGGTCATCTACTTAACTACAATTTTGACCCTTCACTAAAATAACACATTCTTATCTATATTCTTGCTAAAATTCAGCTATCTGTTATTTCTCATAACTAACTTGGATTTTTGCCTAGGCCATTAATCTTAGCTTCCTAAGTGAGATGTATTGATTCTGTTAACTTGCCACATTGGCTACATTTTGCAAACATGGTGCTTCAAAAGTTTCCCTTCCCAGGAGAACTGGTGACATATCAAAACTACCCCAAGAGATTTGGATTGCTAGTTTATTTTTTAGTAACATTTAGCCATTCTGACAAGTGTTTAATTATTATTATTCCTCCACTAAGGTTGTCTCTGACAATATGTGTAAATCAAATAAATTAAAACACCATAATCTATTAGTTTTCTGTTCAGGTTGACATCTGTGATACTCATTAATAAATAATTTAGTATATTTACAGACAATGATGAAGAGAGCACCATTACTTCAGGGATTATTTTCTCCCAAAAGATATACTAGGCAGCTGCTTACCTCTGATAAAGTTAAATCTAAGGCCATGAGTTTATACTTTGTCCTACTATTCTAATAGTCTAAATGGCTCATATTACTCTATATTATGAACATGCATATCATATTGCTCTGTAGTGTGGTACAGAGGAAGGACCATTGTAGCCATAAGGAGTCATATATTTAAGTCCCATACCCTCTGATGGCCTGCAAATTATTTCCATCTGGATCTCAGTTTCCTCATCTACAAAGCCAAAGTTATGAGGTATATAAACTCTAAAAGTCCTAAAACTTTGTGTTTTGTTAAATCTTTTCTTGGGTTCTGACAAGTAGTGATCACGCTGTCTCATCTCATTGACACTAAGCCTTGCCTCCACCCCATCTGTCCTTCATACTCTGAGTATCTGACTCAGCTATACTAATTGTGAGATCAGACTGGGACTGCCTGAAGTATATATAATTTTAGAACAGAAAATAAGGCAAAGTCAGATTGACTCTTACACCATCAGAAAATGAACTAAGCCCTGGCCCATGTGGCTTAGTTGATTAGAGCATTGTCCTATAAACCAAAGGGTTGTGGGTTCAATTCCTGGTCAGAGCACATGACTGGGTTGTGAGTTTGGTCCCTGGTGGGGGCACGTATGAGAAGCAACTGATTGATGTTTCTCTCTCTCTCACTCTCCCTCTCCCTCTCTCCATCTCTATCTCCCTCTCCCTCTCCCTCCCTCCCTTCTCTTCTGTCTAAAATCAATAAGCATGCCCTTAGGTGAGGATAAAAAAATAAAATAAATAAATAAAATTTTAAATAGTCAACTAAATGTTGGTTCCCTATGTGAATACACTGATTTTCCTAGGGTCCACAAAAATGATGGGCTGAATAGGGTGGTGCAAAGAGAACAGTGAGGGAAATGGGTGAAGGGAGAAAAAAATCTTTATTTCATTTATCTTTATTTCATTTATCTAAATCTAACTATTTACTGTAGTACCTGCTATGTGCTTGGTGCTGTGCTAGTGACCGAGGATGCAGAGATTAGCTAAGAGAGGCCCAGCTCTTAAAAAGCTCAGAGCCTAGTGGTAGACACAGAAAGTTAAGACAATTATTACACTATAATACGATGTGAGCAGCAATTAACTTTTATGAGCACTTTTGCCAGATTCTGCTAAGAGCTTTACAAGTATTACCTCATCAATTATCAAAAAAGATCCAA
This sequence comes from Anoura caudifer, assembly GCA_004027475.1. NCBI lineage: Eukaryota > Metazoa > Chordata > Mammalia > Chiroptera > Phyllostomidae > Anoura > Anoura caudifer. Next base: position 63,678 of record PVKU01007303.1, read on the forward strand.
TAAGTAGGCATACTGTGATCAAATCAATTTTCTTATAGATGAAGAAACAAGTACAAAGCGGTTAGTAAAAACTAACCCATGGGCCCTTGTGGTCCTCTGCACTGCTTCTTTGAAATCTTTTTCATCTTTTCTCCAGCTAAAATTTCTCTGGTTCTATTTGTGTTTGTATTTTGCAGTCTAGAAAAAGAGAATCAGATCAGACAGTTTTAGCAGCATTATAAACTTTGGGAATGATTTGCTCTAGGCCACCTCACCTCCCTCACATTTGGATTTTGTCAAACTACAGATTAGGGACTCCTCCAGATGAGAGGCAGGGAGGCGGAGTGGCATGCGACAAGGAGGCGGGGTGGTGTAGAGAGCATGGCTGCTCTCTTGCGCAAGCACAGTTCCATGGAATATGTGTGCAATGGGCTGCATGGCTGGCTTATTCAGCTCGAAAGATGTGGATGAGTTTTCAAATAACAGAATACATCAGCTATGGAGTGTTCTTTAAGTTAGCATAGGTAAATGCTATGAGTGCCGTTAAAAACAGAAACAAAAAGCAAGCCAGTTAGCCTTTCATGGGATTTAAATGAAAATTTCCCCAAATAAATTATTTGCAATAATAATTTTATCAGAAATATTTCAGGTATAAACTGAATGAAAGTTTTGTATTTAAATTGGGATGAACATGAATTTCTTTTAGAAATGCTCATGTATTTATGTTCTTACATTGTTGTTCTTCACATTTCTAGCAGTTCTGGTTCTGAGCAAACTGTGATATTTGGGATACAAGTCTGTGTTTAATTTGACCATTTGGGGAATGGTGGCTCCAGGTAGAAGTAAGTTTCAGAACTATTGAAGGCAATTTATGTGCCGACCTTGACCTTGGCATCTGAGCAGTGTCTCAGTGTTTTGAGGGTGATTACTTGTTCGGTAAACTGTGTTTCCACATTACCTCGGGTCGCCTTTCCTAAAATTCTACAAGTGCATGGCTCTATTTCCTCGGAACGTAAAATTTGTTGTATTTATTATTTTGATATGTAGATGTTTAAATTTGGGAGTACATAGAGATTTGTAGCAATTTGTTATTTCTGAGAAAATAGTATTAGTAGATGCTACTAATCAGAAAACGTCAGAATAGGAAGTATGATGCAACTCTCCAAGTCTGTAGGAAATGAAGGTGGGAGGAGGTTTGAGAGAAGCGGGCACATATGTGCTTAATGGTAAAGTGGTTGTGTTTCGATTTGCTATGTCACAGTTAGTAGATTGGCTGGTGGCTGAATATAGTTGCCATTAAACTCAACCCAGAGCGTTCTGTCCAGTTAACAAACCATAGGGGCAGGGTCTAGGAAATGGCCTCTCCTTTAAATAATGAATTATATTATGAGGACCACAATCAGAACTTCTGAGTACAGTACATATGCCTCAGGAGTGGAAATATTGTAAGAATATATGAATGGAAGGGAAAGTGGTACCAATGGTTTGGTGTCTCTATTTAGGATATCATAATGTCATTTCATCATATCTTTTTCCAATAAATTGAAATAGTTCCTTGTAAGACAACTCTTCATTATGAATTGTCTCTCACAGATCGCATATCCCTTTGCAACTCCATTCTCCACAAAAGGAAAATATATCTTACCTTTGTCCCTCCGTACTCATTAGTGGAATAATACTTCTCTTTGAATGCTTTCATACTTGAGTCAGAATTAACTTTTAATATGATTGTTAATGGAACATCTATTATGACTGTAAAGAGTATGAAAAAATCTTTATTTCCTTTAAATATCACTTTCTTACTTGTTAAACACATCTGTTACAGTGAAAGACTGTGCTATTCAAAGTAAGAAGTTATTAGGAGAGTAATAACTTAGGATTATTGTTCGTCAACTATTTTACACTTTCAACATCCTTAAATTATCATTATCACAAAGATTAAATTTCTCATTTAAGAGACACTATGTTTGAACACACAATTATGTGTCAATTGGATTTCTCATAAATTACGTATTGGCCCACAAAAAGATTACTGACAATGATTATCCATTATGCACCTGAATTAAAATTAAAACTTAAATGGAAATAATGCTGCTAATTTGTTCTTGTTCATAGGAACTCTAAAAAAGCCTCTGGGAGTTCAGATTGGTTCTAGGGATGGAAATTCAATGTTTAACTGCCAAGCAGATAAAGTAAATGAGTAAACTTGGCCTTGTGCATGAATGTTGGGGGCGTGCAAACTGGAGATGTACACGCCATCTCAAGGAGTTGGCTGCTCTGCAGATACCTGTAAGAATGGTGTCGTATCACAGGGAAGGGCTGTCCTAGAGTTGTCAGATCTGATTTTTCAAGAGAAGCCCAAAATTTAGATTTAGGGGAAAAATCCTATTTTGTAAACCAACGTTCAGTTTTTAAAACTGCATCGACGAAATACGACCTATTTTTCAGGACAAATAGGGCTATTTCTCTGTCTGAGATGCGTGGTTTGATGACATCACACTTGATATCCAACGTGTCCATCTCACCACCGTGATAGATTTGAGGGTTGCTCAGGATATTAGCACAGGAATTTGGAGGAAAAACATGGATGGACAACATCTAAGTTTGTTTCCACAATTCTTCCTTGTTTATGCAGTCCATGGCAACTCCCTCCCACCCTCCAACACAAATCTTTACATAGGCTACCAAGTTCTGAGGTGGCATAGTAGTACTCTGATTATTTTGATAATTTATTTTATTCTTAAGGGAAAACTTTACTGCCACATTCCTGGAGGGTGGCGTGGGGGAGGGGAGAGATCTTATTCATCAACTACAACTGCAAATACTTTCTGGTAACAAAAGCACTACAAGAATCATCCAGCTCATATTAACTGCAAAAAAAAAAAAAAAAAAAAAAAAAAAAACCAACCAGTTTTCCGATTTTATCCAGTGAGAAAAGATAACACTTCAAACCTGAAGAATCACTCCTTAACGGGGCTAATGGATGAGGTTAGTATTGCTAATGCGTGCTTTTGGAAAGTATAGGGTAACACCAACCCACGTTTGTGGCGCAGCCACTTCACACCCATGTGCTCATCCCGGGTCCACGTGACCTTGATAGCAAACGTTCCTTGCTGTTCTATGCCTGTGCACTTGTGGAAAAAGACTGGAACCCTCAGCTCGTATTTTGGGGATTTTTCTCAAACACAGGATCTTTAATTATCATACCACATATTAAGGGAGAACTAAAATGTTTTTGGAAAGTCCTTATGACTTAGAGACCCTAGAAGGCAATGGAGGTTGTATTCTCATCTCTATACATCACCGTGTTCTGCTCCCTCCCCATCTCCTAGCCCCATTTCCTATTGTGAGTTAGATTTATTCATTCTCTGCTGCACTGCGATCGATCATAGTGGTTCAAATCTTGGTGACTGATTTGGTCGGGGGTGCTAGGCCCTCCCAGCAGTTATCTATCCCCTGACTGCAGAGTTTTCTCCCCTGGGCACTCATTTGCTGATAATCAGTTTAGAAAGACTGTGGAGCTCCCAGTCTAAAGCAATTAGCCATGACTTGGTTTCGTTCGGTCTTGTTACTGAACATCATTACGGCTTAGTGTTTCTGTTATCTTCCCTTTGTGGTTTGGCTCCTATCTGCTTAGGGAAAACAAGATTTATGACCCAATAGTTAATATTCCAGTTGTGCATTAATTTTTTAACATGTCTCCAAGGGTTGATATTGTCTCCTAATTCCATAGTGTACTGAATCCCTTTATGCTCCAGCTAATATGTGCATGTATTAGGATGGTTAGACAAATAATCTCTATATATTACTGCATTTTCCCCCATAGGTATTGGTAAAATAATGCATATTTCTTATTAAGCTTATTTTCCATTCATTTTTAAAAATATTTATTTCTCCTACTTACTGCAGTGTGGTAGTAGTTTGTAATCTAATGAGTGAGGTATTCATGTTCATGAAAAAATATTATAAAGTTAGAACAAAAAGTGCCCTGAGAGAATTACGACCAAATACTATAGAGCACGGAGTGATTATTTCTGACAAAATTATTCTTCCAAGTTTTCTTCATACAAACACTAGAAATCAGGCTTTGCAAATATAAGTAGACATGGAAAATGCCCTGTCTCAGTGTTACTACTACTAATAATGAACAACTGAAAATCCACTTTTTTCTTATTAACTTATTACTATTAATGAGACAAAAAGAAATGAAATGTCAGATATTCCTCATGGAAGTTTAGAAAAGGTGAAAATAAAAAAAAATGACCTGATTTAATGTATAGGTCTGAATATAATAAAACAGATACATGCCCTATGATCTATCCGAAAAGTTAGTTGGCTCTAAAATTTTCTATTGTGTCTTTCTCTTGTGATATGTGATATGTGATATTTAGGCTTCATAATCCCTAGTTTATCCTTCAAATCCTCCTCTCAAGAAATTCTGGTTAGGTATTATTATTATTATTTTTAAATATGTTTATTGATTTTAGAGAGAGAGGAAGGGAGAAAGTCAGAGAAACATCAATGTGAGAGGGAGACACTGATTGGTTGCCTCCCATACACTCCCTGACCAGGGATTGAAACTACAACGTAGGTATGTGCCCTGACTGGAAATGGAACTGCCAACCTTTGGTGCACTGGCCGATGCTCCAACCAACTGAGCCCCACTGGCCAGGGCTGATTAGGTAGTTTTAAGGCTGCAGGACATGATAAGATAAAAAATAATTTCGCTTTGCTTTATTTCATGTTTATTATGCTTGCAAGTGGCTCGATTTTAAAATTAATATAGCCATAGCAATTCTACAATATAGCTAACATTTCAGCACATTTATGCTAGATATTTTCTTTAAATCCTTATAAATATTCTTAATAAGAGCTAATGGAAATATTTGTTTAAAAAATACATAAATGAGGCCTTCCCAGAGAGTATCCAGCCATGTACTATAAAAATAGACACATTTATTGAAGAAGATACAAGATACAAGAAACATTGTACATAGGACAATGGTGCCTCAGTCCCCTTCAAAGTAGGCCCCTTGGGACCTCACACAGTTCTCCCAGTCACCATCAGCTGTTCCAACATTATTTTCCTGAATCTCATCGATGGTCTGAGATCTCTTCCCATTCAAGGGTAATTTTACTTTGGGGAAAAACCAGAAGTTGCAGGGCACTAAATCTGGGCTTTAGCAGGGCTAAGTCACCTGGGTGATTTGATGTTTCACCAAAAAACTCTGCACAAGACATGATGCATGAGTGAGTGTGCTTTCATGATGTAGCTGCCAATTACCAATTACCCATAGCTGTGGCCTTCTGAATCATCCAGATAGTTTCCGCAAATAGTTTAATGCAAAATTTGATGCAGATTCATCACTTTACTCGCTCAGTCATTTTTAATGCAATAGTCACACAGTACACATGGTCACTCAATGGCATCTACTGGCCCCACTGACTATAGCACAGTGAAGTAATTGTTCATACATGTGCATTCCAGTCTACTCTCCTTGGCTTCCATGTTACATCGATGTTGTGCAAATAATTCTTGTTATATTAATGGTTGGACTTTTTCTGGACAGACCTTGTGTATAGCTAAAATTTAGGCCTACCCTTACTGGTGTTTGGTTATATTGTGTGCTTTTCTTCCCCTTTTTTAATTTGGTTGCTTGGGTCAGTTATTTACTTTCCTTTCCCTCTCTCCCATTAGAACTCTAATGAACCTGTAACATCTTAAACCAAAAGGGCATTCTGCAAGTCTCTTTTAGCAGCCTCAGGGCAATACTTGCTCAATCTTTGTCATCCCTGGATTCAAGATTGCTTCCACTTATAGTAAAACTTTATATTACTTCCATGGTTAAGGATATAAGAGCATAAAATGCCTTTCTTGATCCACTTTTTTTTCTTTCAATATTTTCTGGTCTTATCTATGATTTTCATTCCTTGACCTTAATTTTATCTTTGCTTTCCTTTCTTTTACTGACAGTTAGAAAATTTATTTTCAGACTTTGTTCTTTGTAATATGTGAGTTGAAAGCTACAAATTCTTCATTTAAGCACAAATGTAACTACATTCCAGAAAATTTATTTGCAATATTTTCATGATCACTATTTAAAAAAATATTTTTTAATTTCCATTGTGATCTTTTGTTTGGTGTAGGGGTTATAATAGATGCATTTCTTTCAATATTTGCCCTATCTTAGCCTCATAGTTGATACACTTTTTATTATTTATTTTTGAGGTAACCATAGATTGCAACATACATGTCTGATTTGTCAAAGTTTAATATGCAGTAACACTTCACCTCTCATGAACAAGGCAAGGCCCTCAGAACATTTTAACTCTATTTGGTGCTCTCCTGACTTACATGCTATTGTCATATTTTGTCACATATTGTCATACACCTTAGTTATAACACATATAAACATAATATTTTTATCACTGTTAATTATTAAATATTTATTTATATTTACCTACATATTTATGTTTATTGTTGCTCTATGTCCTTTTTTGAATCTCTGAGCCATTTGTGCTCATTGTTCTTCCAGCTCTAGAATATAACTTTTATCTTTTCTTTAGTGCAAGTCTGGTTATGACAGATAATCTCAATTTCTCTTTGCCTAAATATATCTTACTTGCCTTCGTTTTAAGGAGATATGTTCTAAGTTGGCAGTTATTTTTCCCCTAGAACTTTCAAAATGTTTTTCCAGTGAGTTCTGGGTTTTATTGTCACTGTGGCTACTTTTAACATTTCCTCTTTTGCTTTATAGTGCTCCCTGAAATTGTAACTTAATGCAGTCCATTTTGGAAAGTAATTGGTAATCACATATGTAAATCTTGATTCTCTTTCTCTGTTTGGGTGCCTCGAATTTCACAGTACCACGCATGTAGTCTATTTCTAAAATATAGCCCTTTGATACCTAAATTCTGAACCCCAATTTTTGTCAACTCAGTCAAAACCCTGTTTAGTGTCACGCACTTTCAGCTGTTTCCATAAGAATTTATGCAGCATGTATTAGCCTGTACCTGAATCAGTAGGTACATCTAGGGGGGAAAAAAAAAACCAGTCCCAGGTTCTGAGGTCACATCTCACAGTTTCCTTTTCCTCTTACTCCTTGGTTCCTGAATTCTTTACAGGCTTGTTAGCTCTCCCATACTTTCAAATGGGAGTTTTTATATATTTTCCCCAGTTTTTCTGGTTATTATCAAGGGCAGTGTTTGAGTTATCTACCTGCCATTATAGGAAACAGAATGCTCTCTTTTCAACTGTTATATAATGTATAATAATCTTGAATGTTATTATGATTTTATGCATATTTATATTTGCGTAGTTATTATAGAATATATAGAATATTTCTAGCATGCTATTATATATTCTTGTTCTGTTCCCCAGATTATATCTCCTATAAGATGACCCATCTGACTTTTCTCATTAATTAATTATGTCTGTTTTTAAACTTCATATAAATGAATCAAACTGAAGGTGCACTTACGTGTCTGGCTTATTTTTAAACGAATGCAGTATCATATTTATGCATGTTTTTGTATATACTAGTAGAAAACTTTATTTATGTGTATGAATATACCACAATTTATCTTCTCTTACCACCATTCTCCTCTTGATGGGCATCCATCAACCTTCTGTGAATGTTTTGTATGTTGTTTGTCGGCCAGATGTATTCATTTCTCTTGTGAATACACCAGTAGTGAAATTGCTGAGTTGTGGGAAAGACAAGCATATTCAGCTGAAAGAGAAACTGCCAGTTTTTCAAAAATGGTTTTATCATTTTACACCCCCACAGCAATGTAAGAGACTTTTTCTCTTATATAGACTACGCTTTTTTCTTTTCTAAAGTAATTCTTTTTTTCTATCTCTTTTTTTCATTCCCTTTGATTACGTACCTTGCTTGTTATCTAACAAAGCTGGGAATACGGAATTTACATAGTGTTTTTGAGGCTTGGTTCAGTTTCCTCCGCCAACAACAACTTCTGGCCTTTAGTTCACATTTCCTGAAGCAAAGTGCACCTGAAACCAATGTCACTCCAGTAAACTCAATGAAATTTGTTTTTAAAGATCCACTTAGTTCAGTTTAATTCTTCTCACCTCACCAGAAGGTGCTATATTTGGCCAAGTAGAATGATTTTCTTTTTTTCAAGCTTCATTTCTGGCAAACAAATTCAAGCTAATGGGGCAAAAGTATTACTTATACATATGGTAGTTACTCCAAGGAGTTGAAAAAGGTAGTTAATACTATATTTATTATACCTTTGACCCACAACTCATATCTATTCTTCAAGACAAGACAGAGTACAAAATCTCACTGTAATAGTCTATCGTCAGTTTGCCTGTCGTTTCTCAATTCCATTTAGTTGTAATAGTTACTGATCCAAATTTTATGATAACTGTTACAAATAATCATCATATATGTAATTTGACTATTTAAAAATAAATTAAAATAACTCCTATAAGACAGCCATTTTAAACAACAAATATCAGAAAGTTAAGGGTTTGCCCAAATGTGCTCTATTGAATAGTTATTTGGATGTAACTATTTTCTGTACTCCATATTTTACAGCCTTCTAATTGCTGTATAATTACCATGCATCTAATCTAATGTTTTTTTTAATCCAAATATTGACATGAACTTACTTTAGCCATATGGAGAGCATTGTGGATATGCTCAGTAAATTTTGAATTTTCTAATGATGAAGAGAAAGAAACACTTGTGTGTACTTGGGGTCTTTTTTATCAGATTTTAATAAACTCATTTCTCCATTTGGATAGTCCTACAGTTTTTCTAACATCTTCTACAAATCCCTAAAGAACATTGATTGATATCTTTTTGATGAAGAATATATTTCCAAAATTTATAAAGGAGGAAGGGAACCTTACCTCAATGAATCATTGACTTTTACTTTGGTCCATTCATTCCAAATATATCTACCATATACAATGTCACTTAATATACTTCAATATTTAATAGTTTTCCAAAGTGTCTAGTATATATGCACATTCTATTAAAAACCTGTAGCCAATTTACTTTCTCCAATCACTCACTTGGGCTCTTTCTTGCCAAATGTTAATGTGACATCTGCTGTACTTAATTCCAGTAAATATCAGGGACTTTTATGCATACAAATTGTTTATCATACATATGCCATCAATTTGCTCTGAGACATGTCACTTATGCAAATAGCTTAGTGTTTTTATTTGTTAAGATTTATATCAAGTGAAAACCAAACACTTTAATTTAAAGGTCTTGGACTTTCTATCCAGATGTTTATAATTTCTTGTGATGTTTACTAACCTTGCCAAATTAAGGTTGTGAATCAGTTACTTTCAATCGGAAATTCACAGGAAAGGGATGGAATTATTATCGAAGGTTGATAATATATAACAGTAGTTTTCATTAAATAAGGAAGCAACATAAATTTGATCTGGAAGGAACAGAACTGAAAAGCAAGATCTTCCTTTTAAATGGTAATGGCTACATGAGATCCACCAGGTTACCATGCTTAGTTTAATGAATTCATGCCCTTCAATCATATAAGCAAAAAAGTCATGTTACATAGTATTAGAATTTAATTATATATTTTTAAAAATTTTCTTTGTTTTCTAACTTAAGGGAATGTATTTGTTTCTTATTTTCATTTAATTACATATCCAACTGCTGGTTCATCAAGCAAATTTTTTAAAAGATTTTATTTATTTATTTTCAAAGAGGGGAGAACAGAGAGAGAAAGAGAGGGAGAGAAATATCAATGAGTGGTTGCCTCTCACATGTCCCCTCTCTCGGGGCCTGACCTGCAACCTAGGCCTGTGCCCTGACTGGGAATTGAACTGGCGACCCTTTGGTTTGCAGGCCAGCACTCAGATCACTGAGCCACACCAGCTAGGGCTCAAGCAAATATTTTTTGATAAGCTTCCCTAAACCTCTCACCTAAAATCAATCTCTCTCCCTACATAGCATGATGTGCCTCTGACCCATAGAAAGTGTGAGTTCTAACACAGCATCTATTTGTGTGATGATTTGGTTAATTTTACAATTTCTGATTAGATTGTGAGCTTCAGATGGGCAGGATCTTTGTTTAGTTTTGTTCACCATTGTATCCCCAAAGCCTAAGAGTGTTTCAGAGAGCACATAATCAATAAATAAATGTAAGATGTGCTTACATATGAATTAGAGCAGGCGTGCTCTAATTTTCACCAGGGGCCCCATCAGCCTCGCAGTTGCCTTCAAAGGGCTGAATGTAACTTTAGGACTGTATGAATGTAGCTACTAGTTAACTAGGGGCAAGGAGCTCCGTGCTGCATCCGGGTAGAAACAAGGAGCTGGACCAGATAAAACAAGATGGAGGGCCGGATTCGGCCTGCAGGCCTTGTGTTTGCCACCCGTGAATTAGAGTTTCAAGAAAATCAGAAGATTGTGTTTGCCTAAACAGACAACTGGAATTAAGAATACAGGAGGAAAGATTATGCATGTGATACAGATTACAAAACAACAACAACAACAACAACCCCCAAACCTTGTTTTATAAAAATAGTCAAAATTATTTAGGAAGAAATAGAAGCAAATGATATTATAAGCAGATTTTAATATTATCTAAGGTACAGATTTTTCCTCTGTAGGATGAATGAAGGCCCAGGTAAATAACAATATTTGTTAATTCACACTTCCTTTAATTTGTTCATTGGATTCTCCAGTGGAAACTTCTCTTTGTGACTGATCTCTCTAAAACAACAGATAAAATTGGATACCCAGATTGCTCTCTAAGTAAAACGGAAAAAGTAAACATTGATTACTAGTTTGTACATTACTTCTCCTTCTTATTTTTATATGCTGCAGGAAGGCTACTTTTTGGGTCATATTATTTGAGTATGTTCAGTTTTTTTTTTAAAGAATGTGTGTGGAGGTATAGAAAGTGTGTTGTTTTCATGAGCTTCCCAAGTCTTAAAATGCTTGTGTTTGATAGACAATTTTCTATTACCCACCCTCCAATTTTCGCTGTGAAATAGAAGTCAGGGACTTAGGGTGAAAGTTACACTGAATACAAACAGTTGAGACAATGACCATTAACGACAGAGAGATTCAACTGTGCATGCCTTTTTTTGCTCCTAAGGAAAAGAGTATTTTTTCCCCAAAAGCAGCATCTCCCAAACCTATTGGTCTCTGGGCTCCTTTACATACTTGAATATTATTGAGAAAAAGAACCCCTAAAATTTTTGTTTTATGTCAGGTATAGTGTGAATAACAACCATCAAAATTACACCCTCAGAAATTAAAATTGAGAGAAACTTTTAAAAACATTTATCAATTCATTTTAAAAAACATAATGAACTCATTTTGTGTTAACAAAGTAACATTTTCATTAGGAAATGACTCTTTTCCAAAGCAAAAAAAAAATGTGATTAAACTGACATTTTTACAAATCTCTTAAATGTCTTACTTAACAGAAGACAGCTGGGTTCTTACACCTGCTTCTGTGTTCAGTCTTCTGGGATATCACATGTTATGTAGCTTCTAGGAACCTCTGCTATACACTGCAGAAAGGAAGAGTACAAAGAAGGCGAACACCATCCAGTGTTACAATGAAAATAACTTTGATCTTGCAAACCCACTGAGAGGGAATCTCTGTTCTAAAATGAAATGCCAGTGTGTTCCGGACAAAAGAACAAAGTGAAGGACAATTTGGAAGTGAATTTTATTTGCTTTGATTCAAAATACCTGACTGTGCAAGTAAGCCATAAAACATAATAAAATTTTAGCAACATTTGCTTAACTTTTGGTGGGCTGGCTTCCTTGGTATGCTAATCAAAGCCTTAGCCTATATTATGGATAGTTGCTCTTTACCTTCTGTGTAATCTGCGTAGATAAGAGAGAGTCTGTTTCCTATTAGAAAGATTTTCTGTGCTTTATGTCATTGTGATTATGTCCTTGGTAGTCAAGGAAGGACAAAAAAACACAAAGAACTACGTTTCTTACTTATGGAAGAGTTAAGGTACTTTACAATAGCATTACCTGTTATGTTTATTTTTAAATGTTTTATGTCAGTTGGATTAAATAGGTAACAAGCAGTTTCTCAGTCACCTACGATTGGAACTCAGCCAGGTGAACACATCTGTGACAGTGCTTTTGATTTTGCACCCTGAAAATCAAATTCTAAATTTAGAAAAAAATAAAAGTAAGATTTTTAGGATATCTATTCCATACAAAAATATCTTTGTGATTTTCCAGAGAACTTCTGGAAAACCACAAATTTGATTTTATTATTATTTTTTAACTTCAGAGAGATGTTGGAAACAATTAGGTTTGTTTCTGTGGGTATTACAATATAGTGGAAAACTTTCTACTCGTCCAAGGAAGAAACAGAAATTATTGCTAATCCCTTTCTTTTCTGATCATGTAATTATTTCAGAGACCTACACATTAATTAGTAAGTAAATTTAAAATTAGTAAGTAAATTTAAATTAAATTACTACTAAATTTAAATTAGTAGTAGATTTAAATTACTACTAATTTAAATTTAGTAGTAATTTAATTATTACTACTAAATAATTTAGTAGTAATTATTTAGCAATTACTACTAAATAATTACACTTTATTTAGTAATAATTACTCTAGAGAGTTTTTTTCAAACAACTTTATGATTCACACACATTCATAAAACACACTCACAAGGAAACACATGTTTTGATAAATGATACAACTCTATATATTTAAGATGTATTATTGTTATAGTCCATTCTAGACACTATTTGGTTTGACTCAATTTAATTTAATTTTATTAAAATAAAAATTCTAGTTGTAAGCCACTAAATTGATTTTATAATTCACTGTTGGGTTGTGAACACCAGTTTCAAACACGCTTCACTAAAATAATTTTTTTATTATAATCTTACCTCTTCCTACCATACAGATTTTCATATTTTCTTTGTTTTGATTTTTTTTTACAGTGAAAATGTGGGGGAGCACATCAGGAACCAGTCAGTGACATAACCTGTGATCTGTCTTTTTTTTACTATTCATAAAAGAGTGATATATGCACAGTCAATGGACACAGACAATAATGTGGTGAAGGCGATGGGGGAGGGCAGAGGCTCAGTGGAGGCAGGCAAATAGGGAGAAAATGGGGGATATCTGTAATAATGTCAACAATTAAAAAAAGAGCGATATTATCTTTCTGTATGGTGTGAGTTGGTGGTCAAGTTTCATTTTTTTGCATGTAGCTGTCCAGATCTCTCAACACTATTTGTTGAAGAGGCTATTTTTACTCCATTTCGTGCTCCTGCCCCCTTAATGGGGCAAATACAATCAAATATTAATTGATCATAGAGACATCACTTTATTTCTGGGCTCTCTATTCTGTTCCATTGATTTATATGTCTGTTTTTATGCCAATACCAGGCTGTTTTGATTACATTTGCCTTGTAATATAGTTTGACATCAGGTATTGTGATCCCTCCTACTATGTTCTTCTTTTTCAAAATTGCTGAGGCTATTCAGGGTATTTTATAGTTCTATATAAATTTTTTGTTTGTTCTATATCTGTAAAATATGTCAGGATGAGTAAAAGACTTAAATATAAGTTGTGACACCATAAAAGTCCTACAGGAGAACATAGGTAGGAAAATCTCAGATATTCCACACAGCAATATTTTCACCAATATGTCCCCTAGAGCAAGGGACATAAAGGAAAGAATAAACAAATAGGATTTCATCAAAATAAACAGCTTCTGCATGGCTAAAGAAAACATTAGCAAAATGAAAAGGGAACCAACAGCATGGGAAAACATATTTGCCAATGATACCTCAGGCAAGGGTTTGATCTCCAAAATATACAAAGAACTCACATGACTCCACTCCAGGAAGACAAACAATCCAATTAAAAAATGAGCAAAGGACCTGAACAGACACTTCTCCAAGGAGGACACACAAAGGGCCCAGAGACATATGAGAGTATGCTCTGCATTACTAGCCTTCAGAGAGATGCAAATTAAAACCACAATGAGAAACCACTTCACACTGGTCAGAAGAACAAACAAGTGCTGGTGAGGATGTGGAGAAAAGGGAACCCTAGTGCACTGTTGGTTGGGAATGCAGACTGGTGCAGCCACTGTGGAAAACAATATGGAATTTCCTCAGAAAACTGAAAAGGGAACTGCCTTTTGACCCAGCAATTCCACTGCTGGGATTATACCCTAAGAATCCCGAGTCACCAATTCAAAAGAACTTGTGCAAACCAATGTTCATAGCAGCACAATTTATAATAGCCAAGTGTTGGAAACAGCCTAAATGATTATCAGTAAATGAGTAGATCAAAAAACTATGGTACATTTACACAATGAAACACTATGCAGCATCAAGAAAGAAGGAAATCCTATCCTTCGCGACAGCATGGATGGAACTGGAGAGCATTATGCTAAGTGAAATAAGCCAGGTGGTGAAAGACAAATACCATATGAGCTCACCTGTATTTGGTACCTAATCAACAAGACAAACAAGTGAGCAAAATAGAACCAGAGACATGGGAATAAAGAACAAACTGACAGTAACCAGAGGGGCGGGAGGAGAGGGATAACGGAGGAAAGAAGGGGAATCAAGGAACATGTATACAGGACCCATGGATGATGACAATGGGGGGGGAGTGAATGTGGATGGTGCGGTTGGATGGGGCAGAGGGAGAGTAATGAGGGGAAAATGCAGACAACTGTAATTGAACAACAATGACAAAATAAATAAAATAAAATAAAATAAAATAAAATAAAATAAAATAAAATAAAATAAAATAAAATAGTGATAGAAGCAGCCACTTGATAAACCATGGGAAAGGGCTTTTAAAATTTGGATTGAATCAGGACTAACAGGTCCAAGGTATTGTTTATTTCATCTTTTCCTCTAAGAAACTGAGAATAAAAGGAAAGTTACATGCTAAGGTAATTTCAGACAGTGTGCACTTCCCTGTTTCAGGTGAATCCATTGAAATCAAGGGAGCACCTGCTGACTTGTGCACATTGCTTTTCAATGATGACTCAATATTTTCAGGAAGAGAGTGGAATAAAAATTTGTATTTTTAAGTATTTTAATAATATCTACTGACTATGTGCCCTAGCGCATGTTTTATTTTTGCTGACATTGTAGAGAAAGGAGTACCTTACCCTTGGAAAGTATGTTTCTGCTGAAGAATTATACAACTCTGATTGCTCCGGAACTTGATGCATTTCTCAGAGCACAATGAGACCAGTGTGGTGTACTCTCTTTTCCCCTCCTACTATAAACGCCAGGGCCTAGGTCTATTTCCTTCTCTTCTCCATTGTGTACCACCACCCACTGTGTCATGCAGCATTCTCCAAACTGGCTGGGTATAACACATTAAAAATGTAAACTTGTCAACATCATACTAGTTTAAGAACTTTTTACCAGTTCTTCTAGTCATTATTCTAGGTTTCTTAATGGGAACAGGATGTTTTCAAGCAGCCGTCTGGTCTTCTTTTCTCTTTTGAAGGATAACATACACCCAACCTTCTCTTCCCTTACCTCTGGGCTCTTTTCCAGATCGTTCACTCCATGTTTTTATTTATTTAACCTGAAATATCTACTGTAAGGGATTAATAGATTTGATCTCGTATCCATTCAAGTGTCCAACTACATGGAGCAAGTAGTTTGTACTCCCGGGGACCATCAGTGTATTTCCCACATGACTGAACCCTATCTATATTTCCTGTATCTTCAGGAAATGTACCATTACTATCTTTACTCACAATCATATTTTTATATCATTTTTGTTCTTTTGGTAACCATGAAGGTTAAAACTATTGATTTCATCAAATAGCTTTTTCTTACACATAATCTTAAGTGGAAAAGCAATATATAAACCCAATAAAAGAGGAGCATTGATGTTTGAGGAGAGGAAAAGAGTTTTGGAACCCAGTGAACTCTTTGCTACAGCCACAGCATCCCTGATATGTTTTCTGTTCCCTGAAATCCTCAGACTTTGCAGCGGACATAAACCCCACAAATACCTACTGTGAGCACACACATACCACATGTGTTAAAAAAACAAAAACAAGTCCCATCGCTCCTAGTTGTTATTGAGAAGCTTTTGAAAAGGAAGAAGACATAAAACACGATGATTCCTTATTAAATTTTAATTACTAATATTAAATTGAAAAATCACCACTAAATTGAAAGCCCATGAATAAAACTTCTGTTGATTTATAATGGATAATTAGAATAGGAGAGACACCTGCAGACAAAATACTTTGGCAAATTTTTAGAAGACAAAAACCAGATGGAGAAGTGATAGCTGAGCCTTAGAAATCTAAGAAAAAAAAAGGAATAAAAGCTATAATTTAAGAGCCTGAAGAGGGGTTTTATCTAAGGATGATGTTCGAAATTTCAACAATCTGTACAGCATGGGCTCTGACCAGTAAATTGATGTTGAACATAGATTGGGTGAACAAACACCAGCCTTAAAAAAAAAAAATGCCCATGGCGAGTGTGGCTAAGTGGTTTGCATGGAGACCTGTGAACTAAAGCGTCACTGGTTCAATTTCCAATCTAGGGCACAGGCCTGGGTGGCAGGCTAGGTCCTCAGTAGGGGGCACATGAGAAGCAGCCACACATTGGTGTCTCTCTCCCTCTCTTTCTACCTCCCTTCCCCTCTCTAAAAATAAATAAATAAAATCTTAAAAACAAACAATGAAAATAAGCATTTCTAGTGAGTTCTGCTCATGATAGCACCCTGCTTTTGGGAGAGAAGTGTGAGTATGGGCCAGAAAAGTATGGGGGACGACTTGAAAGTTTATCTGGAGACTAACATATAGCACTGATTATGGTACTCACACAGCACTCCCTATGTGCTAGGCCCTACTTTTGGTGCCTTACAAAATAAATATTTTTATTAGTATCATACCCCTAAGAGTATTAAAATTATCCCTTTGCAGATAAGGAGGAAATTGAGGCCCAGAAAGATGAACTTGCTCAAGGTTGCCCATGTAGTGATGTGCTGTGATTCAAACCAGTCAGTATGTCCCTGTTCTCTTAATGATGACACTGTGTTGCTGCCTGCTTCTTTCCTAAGGAGATTCTGACAGAAGGAGCTATGCCTAAGGAAACTTGTGCATGGCAAGGAGCAGGGTCAAAGGGTGGAGCTGAAAACAATGGGATTAAATTAATTTCTTTATTCTGAATTGTGTGGCCTCTTTAAGAACTAGGGTTTATAACATTTATCTCTCATTAATCACCATCTGCCTTCAAATAATATTAAACTACTTAACAAATAGTATAAAAAGCTTACACAATTTATTTCTAATTTCTTCCTCCCACCTAGTCTTCTCTTATCATACACATTTTGCTTTAACATATGCTATAAAACTAAACTACATTGGTATTATTTTTGCTTTGTACTATTTCACTAAAAGAGAAATATACTTTAATGTATCTTCATTTTACTATTTCTGGAGATACTCATTTTGTTTACATCTTAGTTTCTGCGTAATATATTTATTTTCTGTTAAGAAATCCTTTTAACATATTTTGTGTTGGAAGTGTGTTAGTAATAAATTTTCTTTGCTCTTTTTGGTCTAAAAATGTCTTTATTTAACCTTCATTTTTAAGTGATATTTTTGCTCTGTATAGGATTCTGGGTTGATAAGTTATTTTCTCTTTTCAAATCTTTAAATGTGCCATTGCACTGTCTTCTGGCTTACATCGTTTCGGGCACACTAATTCTCATTCTTGTCCTTCCGCAGGTAATGCGCCTTTTTTTTGGCTACCTTCAAGATTTTCTCTTTATTTTTGGTTTCAACAGATAAAGAATATGATATGCCTGGATGTGTTTTTTGGGGGAGTATTTATATTGTTTGGTGATTTTCTGAGCTCATTGGATCTGTATTTTCATTTCTTTTTTACATAATTCAAATGTCTAGTTCGTTGTCCTTGCTCTCTTCTCTTTTTGGGATTCAAGGTAAATGTTTGTTAAACTATCTGATGTTGTTACATAGCGCCTGGTTTCTCTATTGTGTTTTTTTTGAACTCTGTGTTTCAGAATTGGTTATTTCTACACTTTCTCCTTATAGTCACCATTTTTCCCCTTATGTCCACTCCCCTGAGGAGTCCTTGAACAACATTTTTCACCTCTATTACTATGCTTTGTATCTTTAGGATAGCCATTTGTTTCTTTCCAATATGCCCCCTATCTCTGCTGAAACTCCCCATGTGTGCATGTAATGACAATGACATTCAATTTTTCCACAAAAATTTTTACCATACTAACCAGAGCTAATTTGAATTTCCTCTCTGACAGTTCCTGTAACTGGGTCATTTTTGGAGTCTGGTCCTATTACTTGCTCTGTCTTTTGACAGTGAGCTGTTTTTCTTGTTTCTTTCCTCATGGTTTTTATTGAACTCATGTCATGGAGTGCAGAACCAAAGATTTTGAAATGCATAGTATTTATGCGTGGATATGGGCACAGTTATTTTGATACGTCTTTGCATGCAGAGTGAGTCAATCTAGTTAGGAGCTGAACTGTTTTTTAAATTGTATTGTTACTATCAATACCTTCAAGGTAGCACTGACTTCAATTTCTCAATGTCTATATGAAGCATCAAACTTTAGCAATTTGTTAGGTATTTTAGCCAGAATATTCTTATCAGAATGTATGGCACTTGACTTCTCTTCCTTATGGTTTGTTTGCAGCAGGAGAAGCCACTGCTTTCTGTGTCTTTGGAAGAACTGGTCTCTTTCTAGATTTCAGGCCATTTGGTTGTCTTGATACTTTATCTATTTCAGAAGTTCAAGAATAGTTATTTTGTACATTATTGAGCTTTTCTTATTGTTAGGGTAGGAGCAACACTTCCTTTAATTTCCTTTCTTTTTTTAAAAAAATATTCTCTTTATTTTTAGAGAAAGAGAGAGACAGAAACATCAATGTGTGGATTTCCTATTGCATGACCCCAACTGGAGACCTGGGCCGCAACCCAGACATGTGCCCTGACTGGGAATCGAACTGGTGACCCTTTGGTTGGCAGTCCAGCACTCAGTCCACTGCGCCACACCAGCCAGGGCTAATTTTCTATATCATTTAGTGGAAGTGAAACTACTCTATCCAATGATTTTTTATTTTGATATCACCTTCTAATGCCACTAAACCAAAACCTGGTTTTATTGGCTCAGTTACAGAGGTAAGGCCATTCCTGCTTCTTCCTAGTTTTCTGTAGGCTCACTCGAGAGAATTTTGCCTCTTTCTTCTACTTAACATAAAGAGACTTTACAGTTTCCCACCAGATGTGGAGCATTGTCCATCCTTATCATTAAACGAAGTTAGACATTCTGATTTCTTTGGCCTGTTTCTGGACCTGGAGATTGGCAGGTCTTTGCCCTCAACATAGGCTTTGCTTCTGTTCCACGCTTACATAAAACAGCCAGTAAAACAGCACCTCTGGGCAAGGGCCATGCGCTAAGTGGGGAAAAAAAAAACAATAATAATAACAATAGCAGCAACAGCAAAACAAAAACAAAAAAACACCTTGGCTTTGGAAGACCTGGATACAAGGTCTGTCTCCAGCAGTGGTGAGATGCGGAAAACACCTTCACCTAATTTGAAATTATGGATATGCATTTTAGTTGGCTGCATATAGATCAGTCTTGAAAGTTAAGAATGATATATTTCACATGTAATGTTACATGGTATCAGTGAATCAATAAGAATTATCTTACAGATGAACTAGATATAATTAAATGTTATATTTCCAAACAATATTTCCATTTATTTACAAGACCTGTACATCTGTCCTCATTTGAGGTTCTCACAAGCTTGAAATCATTTGGATGAATATCTCCATTTTTAATGATGAGGTTACGGAGACAGAATAAAAAGTAACAACTACTGAGAGACAGACCTGGGACACAAACGCAAGTGTTTCCAGCTCTGCCCCTCCATGCACTTCTCCTGTTGTGCCATGATGTCTCCTTAAAAAACTTACTCTACGTTGCTAAACAGAATGTAGCTTCAAGTACTATGGCTCCATGGAAGAATAGAAAACACTTTCAATCAATACAAAATAATTCAGCGCTTTCTGTCATAAGTAGAAAAGAGATTTTCTGTCCTGAATGTTAAGTTTAAAACCAGCTGCATTGACAAAGGAATGGTGGAAATGGCTTATATAAATGCTTTTAAAAAATTGATGGCAAAAGAAAGGAGAATGGAAGTGTGGGCTGTCTGTAGTAGCATAATAGAACTCAGGAGCACCGGTAAAAATCAATTATCCTAGCAAGACTGTTGAAGCTGAGCATACAAAGTGCAAGCTGGAAATGAAAGTGTGCAGCTTTGCTATGTTAGTGGTTTCTGGATAACAAAGGCTTGAGGTTATCTGTAACCAGTACCTAATCCTGTACTCTGTCGCAAGAAATATGCCTGGAATGTCTCATTGCTATATCTTTAGGCAACAAGACTGGAGGGTCATTGGCAAATGGGTTTGTTTGTCAGCAGCTTCGGTTTCACTCCCAGCATCTTAGAATGCTGCAGAGAGTGACTGCCCCATTTCGTTCCTGCCAGCTCCTTCTCATTGGATTCCCTCCTTTTCCCAGTCACTCCTCACATTTCTTCAGAAGTTTCAGAGTTAACTTATAAGCAATGAGCCAAGCCTGGGTGAGCAAAAGGAGATTCATTTTCCTAAAAACTTCATTCTATCACCATCTTACCCTTCAAGGGAAACACATTTTAATTTTACTTTTTGGGTTGCTAGCCTTCTTTCTAGATGATTCATGATATAAAATAATGAATTCTATATCAACATACCAGTGTGGGCTATCAGAAACAAGTTAAGAGAAAAGTGTATCAGTATTGAAGTATAAAGAGTTTGAGGAATTAAAAAAAAAATAATCTTGTATTTAGAGTTTCAGAGTCTTTCATACTTTATCTTATTTTGGCATATGTGTGGATTGGCAAAGTTCATTTCAGTAACCTATTTTTCAAACAACTAATTATTGTAGAAGTAGGATTAAATCCATTTCTCCAGACTTTTAGCCTTATGTTCTATCAGGACTGGAGATTTCTTATTTCTAATTCCTTGGCTTAGTTTTACTTTATATCAGCAGAGAACCTTATTTCTTTACTTTAAATTTAATGCTAGAATTATATGGAAGCACACAAGGCCAAAAAGACCAAGACAAATTATTCAGTGATGTAACTTAAAAGATGTATTTTTCTAGGAAATTTGACTTTAAACAATCCCCACTCCCCATCACACATAATCACATATGATTTATTTATAAATGTCTAAAGCTAGACATTCCATAAAAGCAACTGTGTCTTCCAGGGATATCTTGTTAAAAGTACAGAATGTTATTTACAATTTTTAGAAGGTGCTTATAAGACATTCAGTCTCAGCAACCTAGATTTTTTTATTTATCTGAAAAACAACAAAAGGTGTTAAACTGGTTTTTCCTCGGGCATGCTTTACCTCCCACCACTCCACTCAGGTTAGAAATAATGGCCTCATGCCGCACTCAGAACTTGGGTCAGACTCTTCTGACCCCGTGTACAGATGTGCCCACGGGCACGTAATCTTACATGCGAAGCCAGCTAGAACACATTCCGATAATAGGAAAAGTTGCATCCACAACTTCTCTTTATTAGCAGGTAGCGTTCATACTTGTGCATAATAGTTCTCATGAGGTTTGATAGGGAACATCATGAGAAGAACTTTCTACATTTTTATTAATGTCTCCACAGTTTAAAATATCTGAAAGCGCAAAGCTCGATCTTTCTGACCTAAAGCGGCAGCACAGCACAGCAGCTAACCCTTAGAGGTATCTTTGATGTCAGCATATTCACTAAGCTACAGGTATATTGCTCCTGGCACTTTTCATACCTCAGGTTATGTTACTGAGGTCCAAGGTTCATGTTGCAGAAGTAATTTGTTAAATATTTTGATCATTTTTTTATATATTCCCAGTTTCGGAGAAATACCATACGTTCAACATTTCTCCCAGTTTAGATAAATATCTTACCACTCAGTTTTATAAACGATTTGTAATTTCTCAAGATACTTTTTAACTATTAGGAAAACTTTCAATGTTTTTACTTCAGAAAGCCTTGGGGGTTTCAGTTCCCTAAACAAGAATAAAATACTTCATTTTGCAATTGCAGTTTTCATTACATTAAGTCTCTATTTTCCATGAAAAGTTGATCCATAAATGCACATGTGTCATTAGTTATTCTTTTACCCCATGCCTAATTCTCATATTTAGGTTAGCTGAGATCTGAGTGCTACAATAAGCATGATGGGAAACAGTAAGTGCTGTAAAAAATTTGTAAAAATATAGGAATATTTTTTGAACTTATCAGTAACAAGAAATTTAAAATAATTTGTACGGCTCTTGGGTTAAAAAGGGGGAAGTTTAAGAGCTGTTAATGTTAATTCGTCTGCTCAGAAAAATTCTAGTTTAATATAAGATACATGGATTGTCATAAGATAAAAATATTGTTTAATGTAAAATACAGATGGTATCTGAATTACAATAATTCCACTTAAGATATTTTGACTTTACAATGGTGTGAAAGCTATAGACCTTCATTAGAAAACATACTTCAAATTTTGAATTTTGGTCTTTTCCTGGGCTAGAAATACGTGGTTTGATGCTCTCTCATGATGCTGGGCAGCAGCAGTAAGGTGATTTTCCCCAACAGTTGGTTAACGTGAGTGTCCTGAGCATGTTTAAGGTAGGCTACGCTATGATGTTCGGTAGGGTAGGTGCAGTAAATGCATTTTTGACTTATGATATTTTCAATTTGCAATAGGTTTAATTGGGACATAACTCCATCATAATTTGAAGAGCATCTATCTATTTTATGCTTTAATAATTTGCTCAAAGTGATATACATTGTTATTCCATTTTGTTTACTGAAGGTATTCAAACAGATGATATGACATTTGGTAAGACCAAATAAATTAAGAATTTTAAAACATA
The DNA here is from genome assembly GCA_004027475.1 of Anoura caudifer. Classification (NCBI taxonomy): domain Eukaryota; kingdom Metazoa; phylum Chordata; class Mammalia; order Chiroptera; family Phyllostomidae; genus Anoura; species Anoura caudifer. Next base: position 86,619 of record PVKU01007303.1, read on the forward strand.
TGCCAACTTATATGGTGGGTAGAAAATCCCTCTCACAGAAGTTGCATGCTATCAATAACCAAAAAGTAAAATGCCATGTTATATTTAGATGACAATTTTTTAGAGCACTTTCTAACACTTAGGTGATGTGACCCTCCAACCAGCCCTACCAGGTAGGTAAATGTCATAAGAATATGAATGTAATGGTATGATGACTTTCCCAAAATGAAAGTTAAAATTACCCTTTAAAAATGAAACTGGGGAGAATACAAATACAATGCATGAGATCGTCCTGCTATAGAAATGACACAATTCATGAGTCTGCCTGTAACTGTGTTATAAAAAACTTTAGAATGTACTAAAAAATTAAGCAAGATCTGCTGTCTGCACAGCCTGGGATACATGACAGCAATGGCCTCTTCACCGAGCAAGGCTCTGTGATAACAGGGTGAGGGGGTCAGCCAGGAATTTAGAAATGCTGGGTTGAATGAGCAGAAAATCACAGGACATTTGCACTCTTCTGCCTGGAAGAGGTTTCTCTAATGAACCAGCACAAATATTTATTTGCATCTCTCTCCTTGAGGAAGGTTTGCTGCATACGGCTAATGTTATTTGATGCCACAGGCAATTAAAGTCTTCCAACTTACATCTTGTTCTGTGTCCACATGAACAAGATGGCATCCTATTTTGATAATACATTTGCTTAATTGGCGCCTTTCCAGTAGGAAAGGAATGCACGTAGATCATGTAGGTCAGGCACATAGGTCTACTTAGAAATGATACGAGGTATTTTGGTAAGATGGCAAGAAATACAAGGCATTTTGGTAAGATAACAATATAACATAATTTTGGTTACTTGGCAATGAAAACTCTTCTATTAAGAAGATGTAATGTCCTACTCCAGAGTCCTATTGAAATGCGTGTTCACTGTAAAATATTAAAAGGAAAACATGCAATACTAGAAAGTGGGAAAGCTGCCATGAACATGTTAGAAACTTTGTGTATTTTTCTACTCTAATTTACTGGGTGCTCAGTAGAGGTGAGGTAGACTCCAAATGCTTGCAATGTATCAGTAAATAAAATATATAAGGATACATGCCTTTATATAGCTTCCACTTTAATTGGAGGATTCAAAAAATAATGGTAAACATATAAATATGGGAGCGTGATTAAGTCCTTTAGCAAAAGAAAAAAAAGTCAGGATAAGCAGTGTGTTGCAAGTCTTGGGAATGAGGAGGCAATTTGCGATATTAATAGTGAGGCCAGGGTAGATTCCATTGAGAAGATGAAAATGGAGCAGAGACTGAAGAAAGGAAGGGGAGTTAGGCAAATACACGACTGGGAGCAAGCACATGCCTGCCAGAGGGAACAGCTAGACTGCAACCCTACGTGAGTACAATTTGAAGGTTTTCTCATGTATTAATATCATGGCACATATTGAAAACGGAGTGATGACCCCACTTCCCTTCCCCACCCCAAAGCAGCACAGGTACTTGGAGGAGAACCTGGTGGAAGCCTGCTAACCCTCTATAACTTACAGGGTCATGGGACAGGCAACGACAGTGATAGCAGAGCAGTATTTTGTGTCTTCAGTTCAAAAACCTCTTTGCAATGGATTTACCCAAGAAGAAAGAAAACTCAAAGAAGGGAGAGAACTTACTTCTTGGATATATTCAATTAAGCATTTATTAAAAATAAAACTTTAAAATGAATACGACTTGTATTCAGATGACTTCTACTACAACCATGGCGATTTTAGCCTGTGGTTTCCACCTGCTCCACCTGCCAAAATGTGAATAAATAATCAAAGAAATACAAGGACATTTATGTCAGCCTCGAAACCAGTGAAGGGTTTTTAATAAATCTCTGGAAAATGTATAGCAGTCAAGACTGATTTGAAGGAAGAGTCATTTAACCCATATGATTCACCAGATGGAAAATTAATGAGGCAAATAAGTGAAAGCGATGTAGTCCAGCTACAGCACGAGTTCACAGCAGCATAGGCTGAGGGTAAAGGCTAACTGAGGGGCAGCCCGTGGGCACAACATAATTTGACGGTCTCAATGTACAGAACAGCATAGATATAGCACTTTATTAATATTATCTGTGAAAATGCACCTGGAATAATTGGCACCTGTTCATATGTATCTCTGGTGGACAGAAATAGATTAATCATAATGCTTGGTTTATGATATATTGAATAATTTGCCTGTGCAAGGGCTTTTTATTCATTTAAACAAGTATTTATTTATCTTCAATAATATAATGAGAACCCTCAAACTCACTACCCAAGCCAAAACTTAAACAATAATATTAACTTAGTTTTACCTATATGTTCCTGCTGTGTTTGTCTCCTTGCCTCTCTCCTGGAGCTGGTGACTATATTCAATTTTCTGTTTGACATTTTTTTGCTGTTTTTTTAAAGAGTTATGATGGTAAATAAAGTTGTTTAATTTTGTTTGATTTTGAATTTCATAACAGGGACTTATATGAATATAGTCTTCTGGGTCTTGCTTTTCGATTCACATTGTATCATGGAGACTTGACAATGATTTTGCATTGAGCAGCTGTATAGCTTCTTTGGATGTTCTGAGGCTGCCTTAGCATAGCATGTGGCAGCTGACATGGGTGAATTTAGCACAGTTCTCTGACATGCGTGAAGCAATAACTGTCTTGTCTTTTGTAGCCTCCCTACAACTTCTGCATCAGTATCTGTTTTTTTTAATTATATTTTATTGATTATGCTATTACAGTTGTCCCATTTTCCCCCCCTTCATTCCCCTCCACCCTGCACACCACCTCCCACCCACATTACCCCCTTTAGTTCATGCCCATGTGTCATAAGTTCTTTAGCTTCTACATTTCCCACACTATTCTTGCCCTCTCCCTGTCTATTTTCTACCCACCGTCTATGCTACTTGTTCTATGTACCTTGTCCCCCTCTCTCCTCTTCCCTCTCCCTTATTGCTAACCCTCCATGTGATCTCCATTTCTGTGTTTCTGCTCTTGTTGTAAGTGATTTGCTTAGTTGGCTTTTGTTTTAGGTCTGGTTGTTAATACCTGTGAGTTTGCTGTCTTCTTACTGTTCATATTTTTATCTTCTTTTTCTTAGATAAGTCCCTTTA
>PVKU01007304.1:0-89708 GCA_004027475.1 Anoura caudifer
TGGAAGGAGGAGAGAGGGGGACAAGGTACAGAGAACAAGTAGCACAGACGATGGGTAGAAAATAGATGGGGGAGGGCAAGAATAGTGTGGGAAGAGTAGAAGCTAAAGAACTATGACACATGGACATGAACTAAGGGGGGGGAGTGTGAGTGGGAGGGGGTGTGCAGGGTGGAGGGGAATGAAGGGGGAAATGGGACAACTGTAATAGCATGATCAATAAAATATATTTAAAAAAGGAATGTATGGAGGAAAACTAGGAGTCTGTTGGAAGCATTTAAGAAACTTAAAAATATCATTATTTTCACACAGCAGGGCTCCAATTTTCTGCTTCCTCCCTGGTGGGGAGGAAATATCACAATTCCCTTAGTGTGACTGGGCTGGTTAATGAGATGTTGGCTGTTAAGGTGTTTAATGTAGAACCAGGAACCTTTATTTATTCAAAACAAAACAAGTAGTTATTGAGTATCTATTAATGCGAGGTACCTGAGGTGCTGGGAATAAGGCAGTAATAAAATAGATACAAACCCTTCCTTTTAAGGAGTTGACAGTCTAGTGGTGAGGGCAGATGGACAACAGACAACATAAATACGTGAAATACATTGTGTGTTCTATAGTGAAAAGTTCTCTGAAAATAAAGACGAGGTGGGACACAGGGATTATGTGGGGAGTGAAGGATTTGTTTGCAAGCTTACAATGGTTGGTGGGGCAATGTCTCACTAGGTGACATTGGCTCAAAGACCAGATTGTGGGGGATCCTCAAAGGAAGAGCCTGCCAGGCATCATGAACAGCACACGCAAAGGTCCTGAGGTGGGAGTCTTCTTGAATTGTCAGAGAAAATAGAAATGCCAGCATGACTGGGGCTGAGGCAAAAAAAAAAAAAAAAAAAGGTCGATTCAACATGAAGGCAAAGGGAAGACAGGGAGGGTTCAAAAACAACAGATTCTTGAAGGGCTTCAGAAGAGCTCTCTGACTATCTAACGAGTTTGTAGCAGCTATCTTTGGCCTTGAGGACCAAGGAGGCTGTGCGTGCCAGGATTCCGACACGCAGGTGCTTGGGAGGGGTCCGGTGGGTTCCATCAGATCCCATTTTCTCGGCCACTACTGGGCGTCAAGCTGGGGCCAGGGCCAGCCTTTTCCCAAGTCAGCCACTCCTTACGCATCGGCGCCTCAGCCTCTGCCTCCCGGTCCCACTTCTCATGGCGCTACACTATCCTGTACACACAAACGCAACTCTCAGCTCCGACCCTAAGCCGGATGCCCAGTTCCGGTCCAGGAGCGTCCCTGCGCCCACCTCCCCTGAGGCGCTGGAACCTTGCCCAAGCGTCGCCGAGGCGTCTGGGAATTGTAGTCCGGACTCAACGAGCCCAAATGCACTTCCGGGTTCGGCCAGACGCGCAGCCATTGTCCACCGCGCGGACGCTGTCTGTGGACGCGCACCTTGGCCCTTGGAGGCTAACCTGAGCGGCCTTGCGAATGCCGAGTTGGGGAGGGGCAGAACTAGCGTAACCTGAGTCTGTCGTGTGCAGAATCGAGGCAGGGGGTTCTCCGAGCTCGTACAGCCCCAGAGCCGTATCGGACACTGAGGCTGGGAGAGGCCCGGCCTGGGCGGCGAACCTGTAGACGCCTAGGTTGGTGAGGGGCGGGGCAGAGCTGGTTGTCCCCTGAGCGCACGCGCAGCGTCTAGGCGGGAAGCTGGGACTGGGGGTGTGGGTGGGCAATTTGGGACCTACTCAGGCAGCGCTTCAGCCTTGGGTTACCGAAGTTGGATGTACACTGATGCAGCTGCAGATTCCGAGAATGCTTTGCGCGCGTGCGCGGGTCCTGGGTCAGGTGGTGTTCTTGTCTAGGTTCTGAGAGTTACCAGGTCGGTGGAAGGCACGCTGAGAGCATAGGTATTGAGGGGGCCGATCCTGAGAACCCTTCCTCCCCTCATCCAAGGCTAGGCCTAGTTACTGGAGGAGGACTTGAGGACCACTGGGTTGATGAAGTACTCATTTTCAGATTCTGGTTCCTGGAGGAGAGGGACTGTGTCATTGTCCCTATACCCTTGAGCAGGTGTTTGAGTAGAAAGCATAAGGTTAGAGGTGAGATCCTGGGCAGCTGGCTCTGAGACCCTGGAGCAGACTGCTCTTGTAGGCCTGGTGGCCCCCTGAGTAGTGGAGAGACCGAGTGGGAATTGCAGATTCTTGTCCTTGGAGAGGCAGTGTTGCTTCAGCGAATCCTCAGTGGGAATGGCTGATAGACTGCAGACTCTCAGGTAGAAGGAAGGACCAGGACCTAGACGCAGATTCTAGCCAGAGTGCTCCCTGCACATGCGGGGATGGGGGAGTGGGATGAGGTGGTTCCGAATGGGAAGCAGGAATTTGGACTGGTAATCTTGGGTCTCATTTAGGCTCGTGTAAAGTCCTAGACATTTAGGCTTGGTGGAGAAATGTTGGAGGTATAGAATTGGAGCCCAGGAGGGACAGAGTTGCAGCAGCTGCCATCACATGGGCAGCTGTGTGGGAGTGGATCAGGTTGCTGCCAGCATGATTATGAACTATGTGTTCCCAGGATCTTTGCTCAGGGGCTACTCTGCTTGCAGGCATGAGCATGTCCAGGTTGGTAAAGGGACAGGGACTGCTGCAGATTTGAACCTGGAAAGGGCTGTATTCAGCCTGACACCTAGGTGTTCACGTTTGGGTGGGAGGAAGTGGAATGTCCCAGTTCCCCTGGGAGCTGGTCTCTCACGGGCTTGACAACCCTCAGGCCAGTGCCCAAGTCCTGGGGCTGCTTTTGGAGCTTTGTGCTCAAGTGCTGTTGCGGTGTTTGGATGTTTTTGTGGCAAGAAAGCAGCGGACAAAGGTGACCCCGGAATCCTCACAAAGACTTGCAGGTGCTGTTTGTGTCTCAGGTGGGTTGAGGCACAGAAGGGGAGATAATCAATAGATTCTCATCTGAAGAGTGGGGACTGCATAAGACCTGTAGGCTGGCAGAGGGCCAGGTCCTGGATGCAGGTTTTGGGTATGAGCCTGCTCTGTGGATGCTAGCAAGAGCAGGGAACCTGGGTGGGTGGCCTCTGTGCAGTGGCCCCTGCAAAGAGAGCCAGGATAGACCCCTGGCAGTGCAGGCCTGGGGGCCCCATTTTGGAGCTGCAGGTTCTGGTTTTGGGGCCACTCCAGCTGCAGTCTGCACATGCACTGGTGTTTGGGTAGAATGGGGAGGCAGGGGCAGTCCTAGGGCCCAGGTACTGCCTGAGGATGCTCAGGTGGTTTGAGGGCACAGCTGCAGATTCTGGGCCGCAGAGGGGTAAGGCTGCACCCGGTCTCCACACGCACAGGTGATTGGGTGAGAAACAAGAGTCCAGAGTATTAGACAAGGGCACTGGGGTCTTTGTGCAGATGACACTCCAGTCACAACCTGAGGATGCCCAGATTGGTAAAATGACAGGACCTTTCTGAACTTCAGGTCCCCAGGAAGATGTTCAGGCAGGAGTCTGGGTAGGTGTGGCTCCAGTGGGGGCCTGTGGAGGTTGTGGAGAAAATGGTTTGGGTGCAGGTTCAGGGTACAGCGGCCTTGTGACCCACACTATACTGGTTGAATGAGATTTCCGTGGGGGTGAGGGGAAGGGGAAGAGGGAGGGGTGCAGTGGGGGTAGGATTCGCAGGGGCTGTTCTAGTCTCATCTCAGGTCCAGAAACATGGGGTTGGTACAAAGACAACTGAAGTATACATTCTGGGCCTGGGAGGGGCTGGCACATGCTGGGATCTGTCAGGAGGCTACCAGTGCCAGGCCGGCTCTGCTGCCAGTTCAGGCCTAAGGACATCCAGGTTGGTGGAGGGACCAGGTCAGAGCTGCACCTTCAGGGCCCAGGAGGGTTTGGAGTGGGAATCTGGGCTAGTGCCAACCCCCGAGTGGTGTCAGGAGCAGGTCTGGGGTGCAGCTGAGTTCTGTGCATATGCTCGGCTATTTGGGTGGGACATGGGAAGCAACTGGTGACAGGCTGGTAGACAGTCAGGCCTGTGTAATGGGAGGGTAGGGTCCTGTTCGGGATGGGGCTGGGTCATGAACTTCCTGCGTCTAGTCAGGGAGTGTGATGCGGCACCCATCAATCCTGGAGCCCTGCTGCTTGTCCTAGGAGGAGGTCCTGGTTTAGGGCTGCAGATTCCAGGTTGGGGAGGAAGGGGTGCGCACCAGGGTGTCCTTGATGAGCATGCCAGGTGTTTGTGGGGAATCCCAGGACCCAATGGGATAGGGAGGAACTGGTTTGTGCTGCACGTGGTGGTGGGCAAAGGCTGCATTTGGACGTGAGGTGGGCTTACTGGTATGTGGTCCAGAAGCCTGTGGTAGTGGAGGAACCAGTTTGCAGCTGCAGAGTATTGGCTTAGGAGAGGCACCAAGAGAACCTAGGCATGCACAGCTTTTCAGGCTGGAGTCTGGACAGGGACCTCTAGAAATCTTCACACTTCCTATGGGGCGTGCATCCTAGAAGCAGAGACTAATCCAGGGAGAAGGTTGCTAAGGTGAACCTGCAGGAGGATGCTGTTCTCAGGGCTTATCCCCTTGCAGCTCAGGACCTCAGGCCCCTGCCAGAGGGAGGAAAGCATGGAAGCTCAGGATGAGAAGCCCCCAGGGCCCCTGGAGGCCTGTGTGCAGGTGAGTGAGCTTCTCCCCACCCCACCCTCGACTGACCCAGAGCTTGCTCCCACCCAGGCCCCACCACCCAACCCTCTGGGCTTGGGAGTCTGTCCCGGCTCCCTGCAGTGTTTTGGAGGCTTTTGCCCCCCCCCCCCACCTGCAGGGTTCTAACACACACCATGCATTTAATGAGGCTCCTGGCATTCCTTCACCCTTTTAACCCAGATAACTCTTTCTGGGAGGAATTTGGCATCCTGTGTCAAAAGCCCTTAGAATACAGATTGCCCCTTGGCCAGCAACACGGCTTTGCTAGAGAATGAGCACTTGGAAAGAATGTTTGAGAATACACAATGCAAGGGGCGAGTTTGATGAGTTGTGGTAAGACCATGAAATGGAATATACTGTAGTCATTGATACGATAATGAGTATTTACCAACATAAAAAAATACTTATTTATGATCTGTGTTAAGTCAGTAGCATTTAGAAATGACCACCTTTTCAAAAATGGATGTAGTTGTCTATAGAAAATATGTTAAAAGACTGTAAACACAGTAGTTAAAGATTATCTGTATGTTACATTCTAGATGACTTTGTTTTTTCATTTATTTATCTATACTTTTGCACTTCTGTACACTGCATTTTAAGGTTAAGAAATGAACGATTTAAATTATTTCCCTACAGCAAATATTCTCTGAAAACATTTAATTTCTTTAAAATGTTAAATTAAGGTGTTACCTTTGCCTTCCTGAACAGCGCAGTCCTGAAGCCATTGCGGGGGCAGAGCTAGGCATGCGTCTGCAGTTGAGGGAGGGCTCCCGGGTGTGAGGTGTCACAGCCTGATCTGGGTGAGGAGGGCGTCTGTAAGCGGGGGCGTCAGTAACCCAGTGGGGTGAGGAAGGTGGCACTGCGAGTCAGCACTCATGTCAGGTGAGGTGAGTGTCCACATGGGTTTGGGGCGCCAGGGCCAGGCAGATGAGAAGCACATCCACACAGGGCATGCCCCTGTGTGGGAGCCCACGTGCAGTGAGGGTGTCCAGCATGGGGTGTCAGAGTCAGAGCAGGGTGACATTTGCAACACGTTGGGGGGGGGGACATCCTCGTGTGGCGTGTCATTTTCTGAGCAAGTTGAGGGCATCCATACATGAGGGTAGCCTGGCATGGAGTAACAGAGCCCTACCAAGCCCGATGTCCAGGACATCCACACAGAGTCTGAGTCCAAGGGACACGAGAGTGAGTCCATGAGAAGAGGCCACCCGGCCTTCCGAGTCAGAGCCCAAGCAGGTGCGGAGGGCCCCTTGGCCGAGGGTGGCCTCCATGGGGCTGCAGAGCCCAGGTGGACCAAGGAGCGTCTTGCCAGGGTTCTCACTGTCAGAGATGGAGAGAAAGAACCCTGAGATGAATGGTGGTATCAGTGGGCATGTGAGGTATCCATGCGGCTCCTGGTTTTTAGTGTGTCGATGAAGAAGTATGTAGAGTTGTGTGTGTGCCGTGTGTATGGGCACGTGTGTGTATGGACACACACGTCTGTATTCCCTGTCCCTGTCCACTCTTGAGGCCCTGGGAATGGTGACATTCTGGTGCCGATGTGCACACCTGGTGCCCAGATTTTGACTCCTGAATGCCTGCTGTGGCTTTCATGGCCTTACTGTTAATGGATATTTAGTGTTTGATTTTTTCCTGTTACAGTGGTACTGCTGTAAATGTTCTTGTACATGCTTCCTTGTACACGTACACAAGAGTTTTCAAGGGAATTATGCAAATATAAATTTACATTTATGTTTTTATCAAAACTACATGTATAACACATTTTGTTGTGATCATTGGCGTTCTACTATAAGCTAGTGATTTCATGTCTTTTCTCATAATCTTAAAGGTCCTTCTTCTATGTTATACAACTGAATTAGCAATCTGTTCATGGTAATTTTTACTTTCCTCATATATTTATTGATTGCCTAACCAGTGTAAGGCCCTATGTGAGGCCCTGGGGAGAAAGAAAGATGACTTAGTTCTCATAGACAGAACTGTGCTTCTTATATATCCCAAGGTTACATAGGAAAAGCAAAAACAACTTTTTTCTTGTATTAGTTACCCATGGCTGCATACCCTGGAACTTAGCAGCTTAAAATAACCAACATGTATTATCTCACAGGTTTTCTGAGGGTCAGGAATCTGGGAGCAGCTTCTCTGGATGTTTCTGGCGCTCGGGGTCTCTGACGAAGGTGCCGTGTTGCTGGCTGGGGCTGCTGCCCTCAGAAGCTTGACTGAGTAGGACGACCCTTTGCAGGGTCACTTGCATGGCTGTTGGCAAGAGGCCCTGGTTTCATACCACATGGCCCTCTCTCCAGGGCTGCACAACACAGCAGCTGGTTTTTCCCTGTGCATGTGACTGGGGAGGGGGCGCAGAGAGCAAGAACAAGAACATGCCTACGTGCACACAACCAAGATGGAAGCCATGGTGTCTTTTATCACCTGATCTCAGAGCTGACACATCACTTCCTCTATAATCTGTTGGTCACGCAGACTCAGTCTGGTAGCACGTGGACCAGGACCACTTAAGGGTGTAACCATCAGGAGGCACCGTCATCAGGGGCCATCTTGGAGGCCGGCTACCATACTTCTCAAATCTGAATATCCTCTAGTTGATTTTATGATTGTTATCAGAAGATGCACAGGTACTTTGGGCCTGACAGATATTAAATAGAGTCACGGTAGGGAGAAAAATCAAGGGAGCCCAAGTCTTGGCTTTGAATGAAGGACGTGAGTCCACTGAGCAGGCCTAGGAAGAAACTGTGTTGGGGCATCGTCTGAGAGATTTCAGTGGCTTACACACCTGGAAGTTGCTGGACTGGGGGAGACCTTGAGGTGACTCTGAGCCCTGCCTGCTTTCACGGGCTGAGACCCAAGATCTTGCTAGGGGCCTGTGGTAGAGGCTCACCTGTCCCCTGTTATTGTCAACATTCAGAGATCCGCAGGTTGTCTGAGGTGGTGACTCCATGGTGGAGGGTCTGTTTTATGTACCTGAGTTGTTCAAGAATATTCACCATTATTCATGGTGATCGTGGGGGGTGGGAGAGAGGATTTTCTTGTGCGTGAGAACTAGCAAGACTCTCTCTGGTCAGGAGGATCTGTGAGAAAGTCAGGCAGGGAACCTGCAGCTTTCTCATCAGGGTGGTGGGCAGTGTTACCCCAGGGTCCTGTATATCACACCCCTTGTGCTGAAATGTGAACTCTGCCCTTCGTATCTTGAAGGTAACGAGAAATAAATACAGCAAAGAGGGGAAAGTCTCCTGCCGTTATTGATGCCTATTAGAGTTAGTATTCCAACCCACCTCTCATATTTACAGGATTTCCAGCCTGTATATCCCAAATGCAGAGCTTCGAGAACTGAGTTCAGTACTAATTCTGTGATTTGACTGGAAGCTTTGTTTTGTCCCAAGAACCGCCCCCTTCCCCGTGGTGGGAAGGGTATGTTTGGTCAACTTTATTTATAGGTGAGGAAATAGCGGAAGAATCCTATGTCTGATTTGACTACAGGCTCATGTGACAGATTATTCCGTGACAGCTGTGCTTGTCCCTGTTCCTGTGCTCTGGGTCACGTGTGGTTCCACCCATGTCACAGGACAATTATCTTCTGCCTATAACTGTTCTCTGTGTGGAAGTTCAACAGTCTGGTTCCTGTTCCCACTCTGTAAAGTATGCAAGAAAAAAAGGAGACTGTTCCTTCATTCCATGGAGAGGTGACTGTAGAACAAAAAGGATAATTTTTAAATGTTCCAGCCCTGGCTGGTGTGGCTTAGTTGGTTGGAGCATCATCCTATACATTGAAAGGTTGTGTGTTTGATCCCCGGTTCATGCACGTGAAGGAGGCAACCAATCAATGTTTCTCCCTCACATCGATGTTTCTCTCCGTTCTTCCTTCCTCTATCTCTTAAAGCAATGAAAAAAAATGTCCTCCAGTGAGGATGAAATGCTCCAGAAGGATAGATGCTAAGTGAAATAAGCCAGACACAGGATGGATACTGCATGATTGTTCTTTGTGGAATCTAAAACACCGAGCTCGTAAGAGCAGAGAGTGGTGGCTGCCAGGGGCTGGAGTGGGGATGTGGGGAAATGTTGGTCACAGGGTGCAAAGATCCAGTCAGGTAGGATGAGTAAGTCCTGGAGGCCTAGTGTGCAACGTGAAGACTGAAGCTAACAGTGCTGTACTGTGAACTTGAAGTCAGCTAGGAAAGTTGGTCTTAAGTGTTCTCACTGTACAAAATAATTGTAACTATGTGAGGTGATGGGTGTGTTAATTAGCTTGATTGTGGTCTCATTCCACAATGTATACGCACAATCAAAGCATCACGTTGTACACCTTAAATATGTATAAATTTTATTTGTCAAGTATACCTCCAAAGTTGCAAAATAGTGGGGGGGTGGGAAATGGCCCAGAGCACACAGAAGTGGGGGTAAAGGCTTTTAATTCCACTCATATATCCCCACACTGCACATATTTCTGGTCCTGTGAAATTCAGATGACTCAATGCTGGGGAGAATACAAAGTTGAAAAATATACTGTCCTTTACAGTATAGAATTCATGACCCATGGAGGAGACATATAGATAAGTATTATGAGGAGAATGGTTTTACTGCAACCGTAAGAATCTGGTAAAAACAGCTAAGAAATCTTAAGGAAATAAGAGATGAGACTTCATGCTATCTGGGAATGCTTCGTGGAAGAGGTGGCATTTGATCTGTGGCTTGAATGATCAGAGTTTGAGCAGTGGAGCAGTGGAAAGGGGAAGAATGTGGATCAGGCAATTGGTGTGTGGGCCATCCCCAGTGAACTCCATGGACTGAAATGAGTTAACTAAACTTTACAATCATTAATTTTTGTGTGAGTAAAATAAACATCACTCCTCCAACAAAATTAGGTAGTTGTGTGAGATATTCTGTGTTGAGGTACTCTGTTGTTAAATATAATAAGCAAATGATAGATGGTGGGAGTTAAGATATGGGTAAGATATAATACCGAAGACCTTTCTAAAATAGTAACCCAGAGTGCTAGAAAAAGTGTAGATGTGTGTATGTTCACACATTTGTGTGACGAGATGGTTTTTGAGCATTTAGTTTGAGAGAGAAAGTTGGGAGTAGGTTCTGGAGGATGAAGCTCTGAATTTTCTGAGAAGGAAGGGCTCCCAAAGAGGTTTCTTCCAGCCGCAGGAGGGACTTGAGCTCAGCCATGGTTTGGTGACTTCAGGAACCATGTGGACAAATGTGTAGGCTCAAGTAGCACATGCCATGTCCTTTTGCTCAGTGATTGTGCTACCATCAGCACACATTTTTGAAGTGCCTACTGTGTGTCAGTACTGATTTAAGCCCAGTAAAAGCATGGTGAACAGGGAGAGCTCAGCTTTTACCAAATCTACTCTAGTGGAAGTGGAATTAAAAGCAAAACAAAGGTGTAAAGAAGTGAAAGCAGGGAATGTGACAGAATGGACTGTTTGGATGGGGCAGAAAAGGATATTTGATGCAGAGTTGACTGAGCAGAACTCATCTCCCTTTTATTTTCCCTGTGAAAACTTTTATTTTGTTTATTTTGTTAATCCTCACCCTAGGACATTTTTTCATTGCTTAGAGAGAGAGAGAGAGAGAAACAATATGAGAACCATCGATTGGTTGCCCCTCCTACATGCCCCAACCAGGGATTGAACCTGCAGCCTTTCAGTTTACAGGACGATGTTCCAGTCACCTAAGCCACGCCAGCCAGGGCCTCTGTGGAAACTTTTAAACCAAAAGGTGTTGAGCACAGTTTTGAGTGTGTTACACATGCCTGGGTTGTGGGCTAGGTCCCCAGTTGGGGGTGTGCAAGAGATGGCTGACTGCTGTTTCTCTCCTACACCGATGTTTCTTTCCCTCTTTCTCCCTCCCTCTCTGAAAATAAATAAAATCTTTTAAAAAAGAATTATTAAAAAAATAGATGTAGTGTTAAAATATAGACAGTGGACCTGCTCCTCAGTTCTTCTGCTCCCCAAAATAATTACTTTTAATTCTTTGGAGACTGTCCTTCCTGACTTTTCTGTATATTTTTTATTCTATAAAAATCTATTTGTATTTTATAGACTGTTCGTAGTTTTTTCATTCAGTAATGTATTATAGACATCTTTCTGTCATTTATACTCCTCAGTTCATGCAAATTTGTCTCTTCTCTTGCCTGATAAATAGTATTTAGTTATCTGGATAAAGCATAATCTATTTAACCAGGAACTTATTAATGGACATTTAATCCATCCTCCCATTTTTGCCAGGATAATGTAACCCTTTAATAAGACTTCTGGCCAAGATGGAGGCGTAGGTAGACACACTGTGCCTCCTTGCACAACCAAAAAAAGGACAACAATTTTAAAACAAAAAACAACCAGAACTGACAGACAATCGAACTGTATAGAAGTACAACAACCAAGGAGTTAAAGAAGACATATTCATCCAGACTGGTAGGAGGGGCAGAGACAGGCAGCTGAGCAGAGAGGACTTGAGACAAGGCAGTGGCTGGCAGACCCGGTGAGGGGGCAGATTGCAGACCACAAGGTCCCACATTCTCCAGCAGATAAACCTGGAGGAAAAACTGGGGTACAAGACAGACCGTGGAACCCAGGGCTCCGGTATGGGGAAATAAAGCCTCAAACCTCTGATTGAAAACACCAATGGGGGTTGCAGCTGCAGGAGAAACTCCCAGCCTTGCAGGAGAGTTCGTTGGAGAGATCCACAAGATCCTAGAATGTACACAAGCCCACCCAACTGGGAATCAGCACTAGTAGAGCCCAAACTGCTTGTGGGTAGTGGGGAAAGTCACTGAAAACCGGCAGAAAGTGGAGCAAATGCCATTGTTCCCTCTCAGACCCGTTCCCCACACACAGCAGCATCACAACACAGCAATGTGGGGTGTCCCACCCTGGTGAACACCTAAGGCTCTGCCCCTTACATGTAACAGGCTCACCAAGACAAAAAAAAAAATGGTCCAAATGAAAGAACAGATCAAACCTCCAGAAAAAATACAACTAAGCAACGAAGAGATAGCCAACCTATCAAATGCACAGTTCAAAACACTGGTAATCAGGATGCTCACAGAATTGGTGGAATATGGTCACAAATTAGATGAAAAAATGAAGGCTATGCTAAGTGAAATAAAGGAAAATGTACAGGGAACCAACAGTGATGGGAAGGAAACTGGGACTCAAATCAATGGTGTGGACCAGAAGGAGGAAAGAAACATTCAACCAGAAAAGAATGAAAAAACAAGCATTCAAAGAAATGAGGAGAGGCTTGGGAACCTCCAGGACATCTTTTAAATGTTCCAACATCCAAATCATAGGGGTAGCAGAAGAAGAAGAGGAAGAGCAAGAAATTGAAAACTTATTTGAACAAATAATGAAGGAGAACTTCCACAATCTGGCAAAGGAAACAGACTTCCAGGAAGTCCAGGAAGCTCAGAGAGTACCAAAGAAGTTGGACCCAAGGAGGAACACACCAAGGCACATCTTAATTACATTACCCAAGATTAAAGATAAGGAGAGAATCTTAAAAGCAGCAAGAGAAAAGGAGACAGTTACCTAGAAAGGAGTTCCCATAAGACTGTCAGCTGATTTCTCAAAAGAGACCTTACAGGCAAGAAGGCACTGGAAAGAAGTATTCCAAGTCATGAAAGGCAAGGACCTAGAGCCAGGATGACTCTATCCAGCAAAACTTTTATTTAGAATGGAAGGGCAGATAAAATGCTTCTCAGATATGGTCAAGTTAAAGGAGTTCATCATCACCAAGACCTTATTATATGAAATATTAAAGGGACTTATCTAAGAAAAAGAAGATAAAAAATATGAACAATAAAATGATGACAAACTCAGTTATTAACAACCACACCAAAAACAAAAACTAAGCAAACAATAGAACAGGAATAGAATCACAGAAATGGAGATCACATGGAAGGTTATCAGCAGGGGAGTGGTAGAGGGAGAGAGGAAATAGGTACAGAGAATAAGTACCATAAATGGTAGGTAGAAAATAGACAGGGGGAGATTAAGGATAGTATAGGAAATGTAGAAGACAAAGAACTTATAAGTATGACTCATGGACATGAACTAAAGGAGAGGAGGAATGTGGGTAGGAGGGGGTGTGCAGGGCAGAGGGGAATAAAGGGGGGGAATGGGATGACTGTAATAGCATAATCAATAAAATATATTTTTTAAAAATAAGCTTATAAGTACCTATATAAGTGTACGTTCTACAGTATTTCCTAAGGAAATATTTACAGGTAGACTTACTGAATATTATGGTTTAAAAAATATTTCCATTGAAAAGACAAAAAGAAAAGCAAAAAGTGTTTACAAACACTGACAAAATCTGAGTGAAGTCTGTGCCTAAATTTGAAATGTACCAGTATCAGTTTCCAAATTTTGACAGTGTGCTGTGGTTTTGTCTGATACTAGCATTGGGGGCAGCTGGGTGAAGGGTACTCAGGAATTCTGTTCTATTTTTGCAGCTTCTTGTAAGTCTTAAACAACTTCAAAATAAAATTATATTTAAAAACATATTGCCAGTCCAGAAAGATTGTATCAACTTAAACATCCACTCAGAGGGTCATCCACTATATGACTCTTGACCAGTGGGCTACCATAGGAGGAGTTGTTAGCAATAGGCAGATGGCCTGCTCCACGTGGTTGGGATTTTGGTTACATACAGGGGTTTTGAGCAAATCAGTAATAGAAGGAGGGTAATGGGAGGTGGGGAAGACAGGTACAAATATGGAAAGCAGGAAGGCTAGAATAAAATGTATTGAATTGTAATTGGAGGTACCAGTGTGAATTTATGGTCTCTAATATATAGAGATAGATAATCATAGAAAGAGTTTTAGTTTTATCTCATTCAAAGAGGTGAACATCTTTTTGTATATTCACTGGCCATTTTATTTCTTTGTA
Organism: Anoura caudifer; assembly: GCA_004027475.1. NCBI lineage: Eukaryota > Metazoa > Chordata > Mammalia > Chiroptera > Phyllostomidae > Anoura > Anoura caudifer. Next base: position 13,573 of record PVKU01007304.1, read on the forward strand.
GTTGAGCTACACTGCATTTTCCTTTGTCCATTTTTCTGTCAAGGCTACCTTTTTCTTACTGATTTGGAAGAAGTATGTTAAGATATTTATTGCTGGTGCCTTTATGGTGGTACTTTCTGCCAAATGTTTTATGAAGTTAATGTATAATTTTTTTTCTTGGTGATGCTGTATTCTGTCTTGTTTGCTCACAAGTCCAAGATCCAGGCATTCGGACCAGGCCCAGCTAGACAGTGCTTTTCATCTCCCTAGTGCCTGGGTCACTTACAGCTCCATTCAGCTAGGAGCAGGGCTGGCCTGGAAGATCCACGAAGACCTCATATGCACATCTGATGTTTCAATGCCCTTCCAGAGTAACCCCCACCCCATGGCTCACATGAGCTTACTGATGGGAGGGAGCAGAAGTTTGGTGGGATGTGTTAAAACAGGTGGTATGTCAAATCCTAGCCTACTCACAATAGAGTTTTGAGCTCCCTTTATTTTCCTTTCTTTTGTCTATTTTACCTTCATAGGACTCTCTCCTTCCTCAAGAAATGATCATCAAGGTCGAGAGAGAAGATGCTGGGTCACTGGCCATCCCATCCCAGGTAAGTTGGACATATGGCCTCTTCACATTGAGAAATGTGTGTGGCTGGTTGGTGGCAGAAGCCAGACTGAAGTGAACTGGGAAGTGAGTAGAAAGGAATGGAAATGGAGATAAGAGTGGGCAACTTTTACAGAATTTGGTTATCATGTGAAAGATTAAAGAGAGTAATAGCTATGAGGAAATTTGAGGTTGAAGGACTTTTTTTTTTTAAGGATCGAAAAGGTTTGACTCTTAAGTGGTTGCCGGAAGGAGTTAGTGGAGAACAAGAAGTTAATGATCAGGAGAGATGAGATAAAACTATAAGGCAGAGTCCTTGATTAGGGTCAGGGGAACCAGTTCAGAGCATATGTGAATAAACTGGCTCTACAGAGGAAGAAGGACTCATACAGGACAGATGAGGTTGAGGGAGTTACGCGAAAGCTTGGATTTGTCTCTGTGAGCAAGCAGGTGGAGTTATCTGTTAGGCATGAGGGTGGGGACTGGAATGGAGAGCTGTTTGTGAAGTGTGGAGAAGCTTTGCAACAATAATTTTGGATTATGGGAGATCAAGCTGCTCCAGGAAGCCTGTCAGGGTACAGGTGGGTCAGAAAGGATCATTCCAAGATAGGACCATTAATTGTTAACACACTATCCAGCTGCTTTTGTGGGTCCCCCCAAAGCGGGGCGTTCTGTAACCTACTCTCCACAGACGGCAGATTGACATTCAGATTTGTTTAGTTGTAGCCACGTGCATTCAGGGGAAGCCCCGTAGATCAAGGTAATATTTGAAAGAGAATTTTTGGATATATTGAATAGGATTAAAGTGAATGAGCCACAGACTCTAAACTGAGCTATTAAAATGCAAAAGGTAAGGAAGACGCTAACTAGAAAGGAAAAGAATATAGGCTGGTAGATGGTAATAGTAGACATATCAGTAGAGTTAATGGCCCCAAACCATCCAAGGACAAGAAGGGTAAAGGGAATAATTGAGCAAGTAAAGTGGAGAATTCTGTTAGAGGGGCGAGGGGGTTGGGGGACTGTGTGAAAATGGTGAAAGGATTGAGAAATACTGATTGGTAGTTAAAAAACAGTCATGAGGATATAAAGTACAGCATAGGGTATATAGTCAGTAGTATTATACCAGCTATGTATTTCCAGTGTTAAGTGGGTACTGGGAATATCAGGGGGACACTTTGTGAAGTATATGATTGTCTAACCACTAGCTATACCCCCAAAACTAATACAAAATAATACTGAATGTAAACTAATTGAAAATAAAATTTAAAAATAGTCTGATGTAATAAAAAATAATCTGATTTAACCCAAGAGTAGGCAGTTCTGTGTGTGATTTGGGAGATGTAGTACTTTATGTTCATTAAGTCTGGGGTCTCAATCTAAGAGTAGGGTGCTGAAGAGCAATTCCAGGGTCCGGGAGTTTGGCTAGCCATGTGACATCATGACTGAGAGCACAGGCTGAGATGTCAGACAACCTTGAGTTTGAATCCCAGCTACCAGCCTTAGGCATATGTGTTAAATTCTCTAGTTCTTCATCTGAAAAATGGCCCTGCTAATAGAATTTTCTCACAGGGACCTTGTGAGAATTAAGTGAATGTTAATTTGTGACATGGATATCACACTGCCTGACACCACACAGTAAATGCTATATTAAAGTCAGTTACTTTTGTAGTATCAGGGAACTGTACAAGTAGATGCTATAGACCAGTGATTTTCAACTGGCGTGCCACAAGAATTTTTCAAACATGCAATACTTGACTATTTAGTCAGGGACACTGACCTCTTTTCCCTTTGATTGTCAAGTAAAAAATGACAACAGCCAACACAACAATAGCCATCTAATGTGAATGCCATGTCTTGAACCATAAACATGTAGGTCATATAACAGAGTTACATCTTATTGGTCACATCTGATCAGTTAATTCTGGGTACCAGAAATCCTTATATAGGCACCTAATTTTTTTTAGGTTAGTAGGACAAAGTTCTAAAAAGTGAGGTAAACGATAAGGATTTCAGTGTAACCAGGAGACTTACCCACTTCCCCTTTGATGCTGAGACCCTGGGATGGAAGAGTATGTCCACCCTAAGCCTGCGAGGACTGGAGAAGGGAGTCTGCAGTGGGGAGGGTAGGTTTCCATTAACACAGAGATGTGGAGGGAACATTTGGTGAACATGTTGAAGCTGTAGGGTGTCATCATTAGAAGATGAGTTTCCAAGGGCACAGTTGAAGGGCTTGGGGAGGAATTTGGAAGAGTGGGGAGTTGGGGCCAAGTGAGAGGAAGAATAGAATGTGTGGGCATAAAAGTTAAGAAAAGCCAGTGTCTACATGTTGAAGGACTTTTTTTTTTCAATCCTCACCCAAGGATATATTTATTGAATTTTAGAGAGAGAAAGGAAGGGAAGGAGAGAGAAATTTCAATCAGTTGTTTCTGGTACGCGCCTCTACCAGGGATCAAATCCACAACCTAGGTATGTGCCCTGACCAGGAAATCAAACCTGCAACCTTTTAGTGTATGGGACAGCGCTCCAACCAACTGAGCCACCCGGCCAGGGCTTTAGGGACTTTTTCACATGGGTATTTGATAGACTCTGAGTTTTAGGTGAGAGAAGACCTAAATCAGAATTTGGACCAGGATTGTTTTGATATATTACAAAGTTAATTCTATAGAGTCATGTAGTGACAATAATTTACCGAATATGTATTTAGTGTTTACTGTACACCAACACTCTGCTAAGCGCTGGAGTTAGAGTTGCATACTATAAATGCTTTGTGCCTGCTTTCATGGACTGTAGACTAGTGACAGAGATGACCATTATGCAAATGATGACAAAGTGTGGCACTTTGCCAACATATAGCTGGGGTAGAGTGGGAGGTGCTAATCTAGTCTAGTATTATTTATTTGATATTTGAACAAGCTTGATAATAAAGATACCTATATTAAATAGCAAAGAGGAGTACAGGGATGGGCAAAAGTGGGTTTACAGATCAGAGCTTGTGAAACACAGTTTATTCTTGTATTAGTATAATCATAACTTCCAGTCTTTTTCCATATGCACAACTGTAAACCTGCTTTTTTCCACCCCTATATATTAAATTTACTAGATGGAAGCATGGATTAGAAGTTGGAAAACAGTACTATAAATCCATATTCAGCAGAGGCTGCAGTTTGTAAATGATATTTCTCAATCCCATTTTGGGCTCATCAGGAAAACCTTTGAGATTTTGGTGAAACTTATGGCCCCAACTCAGAAAAATGCAATACAGCAGCATTTTGCATGGAGTTTCATGGGATCCATGGGCCTTGTATCCTATTCATGAATTACAGCTTAATATCAGTAACACTTGCTCTGTTTAAAAAGCCATTAGTGGCTTTTTAAGGGGCATGGAGTTTTCCCATAGCTTTTGCTGCCTTCGGGTGAGGATAGATCACCCTCAGCACTTCTTTTTTAGATCAAAATTTCTGCCCGCTAGTATGAGAATAGGTCCTTTCCTGCTCAGAGGAGGCAGTCCCTTTTATTGTGTATGGCAGTCATGACTGAACATCCCCTAAAGTTGGCCTGTGATAGTGCATATCTGAGTGTGGACAAGCTGGAACTGTCATCTGAAGTCTAAAGATTCATGATAAAGGCCACATTGGCTATCACTTAATTTCTCAGGGTTTTCAGACATAGTAATAATTGCTAGCCTTTATGTTTTGTTCAGTAAACTCTGCTGATGGCTATATATATATATATATATATATATAATATCTCCTCACAATTAACTGACTCTATGTATTCATCACTATGTGTATATACTTATCATTAAATATTCATTACTATATATATATATCTCATCACAATTAACTGACTCAAAAACCCAATAACTTGGATATGATTAAGCCTAATAAATAGAAATAGAATAAACTCACTGTTAAAACACAGATTATCAGATATCTTTTTATTTTTATTTTTTTAATTTAGACATATGCTATTTATAGGTGAGAAAACCCAAGTCTCTTTTCTTCCAAATCCAGAGTTCTTAACCTCTACTTCATCAGGGCCCACATTTCATTTCCTGTTTCAGGCAAAGTGGAGCCTATAGACCAAGTGTGGCCTACCACCTGTTTTTGTAAATAAAATTTTGTTGTAATAAAGCCACACCCATTTGTTTATTTTCTGTGCCTGCTATCTTGCTAAGCAGCAGAGCTGAGTAATTGCAATAGACTATATAGTTTGCAAAGCCTAAAATATTTACTCTATGGCCTTTGGTAGAAAAAGTTTACTGATCCTTGTTCTGTTAGTTTCTTGGGAATTTGGAGGGAATTCTATATACGCAAAAATCTGAGTAAGCATTTTCTTTAAGGTGATCAAAAGAGAAAATTTGTATTAGTTCTTATCTAGCATTTTTTGGGGGGGTTGTAAGAACAGATCCAGCATCCAAAACCCAATGAGGCTCACCTAGAAGACACATGTACACCTTGACTAGAATTCATTGAACACTATCTCAGGACAACTTCTGGGCCATCAAGTTTCCTTTCTTCCATCTGTCAAACTTTTGTTCCTCTATGAGCGTTAGAAGGAAATGATGCAGGAATGTGTGTCCTATTTTAGGAAGGAGGGAACTTCAAAATTGTGACTATGGACTTCACTCAGGAAGAGGGCATTTTGAACCCTGCTCAGAGGACTCTGGATAGAGATGTGATCCTGGAGAACCACAGGGACTTGGTCTCTTGGGGTAAGGATATAGTCTCCTTTAGTGAAGAGTGCATGTTGAAATTATTTTTTGTTTTCATTGATTAAGAGTTCTGGAGTTCAGCCCTGGCTGGTGTGGTTCAGTGGATTGAGTGCTGGCCTGCTAACCAAAGGGCCACCAGTTTGATTCCCAAACAGGGTACAAGCCTGGGTTGTAGGCCAGGTCCCCATAAGGGACACATGAGAGGCAACCACACATTGATTCTTCTCTCCCTCTATTTGTACCTCCTTTCCCCTCTGTCTAAAAATGAATAAATAAAATCTTTAAAAAAAGTTGTGGAGTTCAGAGGTAAGATTAGCCACACATAGATTTTTTTTGTGTGTATTTTATTCCCTAGTGAAGATTTAATTTTAATTTGTAGGGTAGAAAAGCTTCTTGGGTTTGAGCTTGTTTAATCTTCATGGTTCCCAAAGGCCAAAGACTGGGACCAAATTCTTCAGTAATTTTCTTTTGTCTCTAGCCAAGAAACCCAGAATCCTATATCTTAACCTACCAGCTTTTCAAAACAGACAAAATATTCTAGTTGGAGCAAGGGGATAAGTATAAAAAGAATTTCCTAGTACACATATCCTGGTGAGAAACAGACACATAGGAGTCATTATAGGTATAGAAGGTTTGATTGAAAAATTCCCAAAGGGCATGCCACATTTTTCTTCTTTTTCCACCTCCTAGTGAACTGTATACATCACCACTTTTTCAGGTATTCTCTAATGCTTTATTAGCCACCCAGGCATCTGCTTGTGGGCTAACCCCCATTCTCTATCACTGGGAATGACAGGAATCCAGGGGGCCATATTAGCCCCAAGGCATTTAGGGGACTCCGGGATAACAGTGTCCTCATTCTTCTTCCTGGTTCAGAGTCGTTTGCGTGTGTCTTACTGACAGGCTCTGCTGGCAAGTTTCATGCCTTCAGAAATCCCTAGAAATGTAGACACTAATTTCTATTTTAGTGAACATGTGTTTAGCACTAAAGAGGGTGGAAAGGGCCCTTTATTACTTTGCTAAGAATTGCAAAATTGTTTTGAGGTTCTTTTAGTCTGCATAGGTGATCTTAATTTGGAATATAGAAATTTAGATTTGGTATCTAAGTCTCAAATATTCAGTAAAATTAAGATTACATTGTTCCATTTTAATGCCATCTTATACTATTGGGCTTTGGTAGTTTTCTTCTTAATGCTTTATGCCACCCTTTTGCTTCTCCATCCAGGTTCTAATAGCTGAAAGTAAATCTACCTGTATTGATATTTTGCATCCTTTCTTGCCAGCAGTGTTCCACTCTTCTAGCTCTAACATTTTTTGGCTAGGATGTTTTATTTTGCTTTCTTCCAGACTCAGCAACTGCACTCGAAAGAAGAGAATCAACATCAAAGCAGAGAATTTTTGATGATGAACCATGCCATGGAGTGAAGTTAGTAAGGTTGGCAAGAAATGATCCTTGGTTATCTTCACGTGAAGAAGTTTGGGTTTGTAAGGACCAGTTGGAGCAGCAACAGGAAAAACCAGAAAGACTTTTGAAGAAAGTGGCATTCACTCAAAAGAATGCTGTTACTCATGAGAGAGTCTGCAAAAGTGATGAACTTGAGGAAAAGGGTGGTCTGAATTCCAGCCTTCTTTCATCCGAGATGACACCCATAAGAAACCATTTGCACAACCATGCCTCACATGTTAAAAAATTACATCATTCAGTTATGAATAATCATCAGATAACTGATGACAGTGAGAAATTATGTGAAAATAATGAATGTGGAAAAAAACCCCAGAGCATTCACCTTATTCAGTTTACAAGAAGTCAAACAGAAGATAAATCCTATAAATTTAGCAACAGTATTCAGTCTTTTAGCCACGGTATGCCCCTAAATATACATGAGAAAATACAAGCAAGAGGGAAATCTTTTGATTTTAAGGAATATGGCCAAGTTTTGAACCATAGCATATCCCATAATGAACAACAGAGAATTCCTGTTGAAGAGAGACAATATAAATGTGGTAAAATCTCCCAGAATTCATCACTTGCATCAAACATGGGAAATTCTGAAGAAAAACCCTTTGAATGTAACCAGTGCGGTAAATCCTTCAGCTGGAGCTCTCATCTTGTTGCACATCAGAGAACTCATACTGGGGAGAAACCTTATGAATGTAACGAATGTGGGAAATCCTTCAGCCGGAGTTCTCACCTTGTTTCCCATCAGAGAACTCATACTGGAGAGAAACCTTACAGATGTAATCAATGTGGGAAATCCTTTAGCCAGAGCTATGTCCTTGTTGTGCATCAGAGAACTCATACTGGAGAGAAGCCTTATGAGTGCAGTCAGTGTGGCAAGTCATTCAGGCAGAGCTACAAGCTTATTGCACATCAAAGAACTCATACTGGAGAGAAGCCCTATGAATGTAATCAATGTGGAAAATCATTTATCCAGAGCTATAAACTTATTGCACATCAAAGAATTCATACTGGAGAAAAACCCTATGAATGCAATCAATGTGGAAAGTCCTTTAGTCAGAGTTACAAACTTGTTGCCCATCAGAGAACTCACACAGGAGAAAAACCCTTTGAATGTAATCAGTGTGGGAAATCCTTCAGCTGGAGCTCTCAGCTTGTTGCACATCAAAGAACTCATACTGGAGAGAAACCCTATGAATGTAACGAGTGTGGAAAATCTTTCAACCGCAGTTCTCACCTTGTTATGCATCAGAGAACTCATACAGGAGAAAAACCCTATGAATGTAATCAGTGTGGGAAGTCTTTCAGCCAGAGTTATGTTCTTGTTGTACATCAGCGAACTCATACTGGAGAAAAGCCCTATGAATGCAATCAGTGTGGGAAATCGTTCAGACAGAGTTCATGCCTTACTCAACATCAGAGAACTCATACTGGAGAGAAACCTTATGAATGTAATCAGTGTGGGAAAACATTCAGTTTGAGTGCTCGACTTATTGTACATCAAAGAACACATACTGGAGAGAAACCCTTTACATGTAATCAATGTGGGAAAGCTTTTATTAACAGCTCTAAGCTTATTAGGCATCAGACAACTCATACTGAAGAGAAACCTTATGAATGCAACTAGTTTGGAAATTTTTTAGCCAGAGTCTATTCCTTTCTTCCTCCCTCCCATCTAAGGAAGCACATGTATGGGAAAGAACATGTATAAAAATAATGTATGTGGAAAAGCCTTCAGTTAGCCCTCTGTTATTATGTATCTGGAAATTTCTTCTGGAGAAGAAATGGGGGACTAGGGATCATATACCTTACTTAGCAATTCCATATGCAAAATCAAACTTAGTCTTTATGACACATTTTAAACAAAAGTAATAAATGTTGGCACTTTTCCTTGCAGAAAGCACTTAGAATTACCATGACCGTTAAATAGACAGTATGCTGTGGAGTGATTGCCAGTGAGATAGACCTCTTTTCCGATAAAGAGTAAATGAGAATGCTAACACTGGTGGTAGTGTTGAGAAGTTTGAAAATTGCTGTAGTTGTTAGAAAGTAGGCTGGAAAACAGTATTTCAATGTATCATCTTAAAACATGATTTCCCCACTAACTACTTTGTATTCTCTTTCATACAGCACTTTCTCTTACATGTGAAGATAATTGTAAAAATTAGAAAAATGGCTATGATACAAAGTAAAAAATGCAGGACAAGAGTATAGAACATTTATTTCTCAAACCATTGTATAAAATATTTGTGTTGCAAATCAAAATTAAAAGGGGTTATAGGTATATCTACTTGATTTTTAGGTTTATGCCTTTTGGTTTTTTTTTTGTTTGTTTTGTTGTTGTTTTCAGGGGGAATGTATACTGTTTTGTTTTTTTTTTTAAGATTTTAATTTATTTATTTTAGACAGAGGGGAAGGGAGGGAGAAGAGAGGGAGCAAAACATCAATGTGTGGATGCCTCTCACTGTGGCAACACCACTGTGGTTGCCTCTCACTGTGACCCCCACTGGGGACCTGACCTGGCCTGCAACCCAGGCATGTTCCCTAACTGGGAATGGAACCAGCAACCCTTCAGTTCACAGAATGGTGCTCAATCCACTGAGCCACACCAGCCAGGGACTGTTTTCGATATGATAAATGATATGATGAGTTTACATTAGTCACAAGAAAAAGAAAGAAAGATTTTCATTTCCTTTGACCATTCAGAAAAGACTGGACAGCCAGATAACAAAGTTTCCTCAGGGTTTTGAAATTTCCATTAGGATTAGCGTGATCAAGTCACTTAGGTAGAACTTAGATTACCCAGGAATATTTCCCATTGAAAATAAAATATTTCCATGAGACTGTAGAACTGGAAATTTGGGCTAGAAATGGTTTCATAGGAGAGATTGAGATTCATGGGCAGTGTAATGGCAAGTGGAATTTTTTTTTTCATATATCCAAAGCAGTGTAAAGGAGTTCTATTTTTAAGGTGGTTTTCCCCTCTCCCCTCATGTAGATTGTCTTTTTTTGTCTGAAATATGTTCCTCTATGTGAGAGTCCTCTGAATGGGAAGGCACTGCCCTGGCTAAGTACTCATCACTTACGCTTGCAAGAAAGCTTTTAGTGAGGTAGGATTTGTAACTTCTCATTGATTTGTTTAAGATTTGGTTCACTTGTCTTCTTGGTCTTTCCCCCAAAATTATGAATTCTAACCCTATGGATTATGGACTTGGAACCTCTCCTCCTAGAGAATTAATACAAAAAATAATCAAGAGTTGAACAGAGAGACCTGAGAATAGAGGTGAATTCTCTGGAGAAAGAAAAGGCTAAAGTGACATCTGATAGGGTGTTTTCCCAGTAAGATTCTGTCCCTGGGACATGACCCTAAGTGGAGCCATCTCAGTGAGGATTAAGCCCAACAGTGCAGCACACCGGAAGGTGACTGGAGTTGTGGGGAAACAAGTGTCAATGGCCAGAAAAGTGGCTTGTCCCCATGGACAGTTAGTCCATGACTGTACAGATAGAGGAACAACAGGGGTTCTCCATGCATTGGCTTTTGGAGAGGGCATAAAATTGTGAAAACCTGACTAGCTCCCCCGCCCCAAATCATAGGTAAAATTGATGCCAGTTCTAGGTACGAGTGGATTATTATCACTAGGCATATTGAATCTTACTTTGAAGGTAAGGAGCCATGATTTCAAAAATACGCATAACGCCAGATAGCTAAGAAGGAGGGCTCTAAAGATTTCAAGTTTGGGAAGTGATCTATTGCAAAGTAATCTCTTGAGTAAATGTTAAAAATATGTCACTGAAAATGATAAGTTGATAAAATGGCAAAAACAATTTTTGAAGTGAGTGTGTGTGTGATTTTCTTGGCCAGGTTGAATATGAGAGTCATCTGTGTGTGTTATATCAGTTCATAGGTGGTGATTTATGGTTACCAAGTGTTTTGAATGGGACATTCAATAAATAAACAAAAATATTAATTTCTATCATTTTCTCAGTAATTTCTCTTTGTTGGAAAGGTAGTCTTTTAATTACAAAAATGGTAAACCAAAAATAAAAAGAAGTAAAAATATACCAAAAATATATAATTAAACTTCTGAAACTAAAATTCAGGATTAAAAAAGGGAATCAATAACTTTAATAACATGTATGATATATATGTATATATACACATATATAGTCATATATGTGTATATATCACATCTATATGTATATATACCGTATAATTTACATATAATATCTCACATTAAAATTGTGTAAAACTCACAAAAATAAAATAGTACATTGCCATAGAAAAATAGAGATTTTATAGGTGAAATTTCTTTTACCATACTCCAGTAAAATTAGAAATAAATGAAAGGTGACCAAAATGTTTTTAACTACATGGATGTTGAAGAGGACTCCTAGAACCATTAATGTTTTACATTTTTTCCAGTTTTATTGAGATGTAATTGACAAAGTTAAGTTTAAGGTGCACAGCATAATGACTTACATATATTGTGAAATGATTACCATAATTAATTAGCATCATTTCATATAGATATAAAAAAGGACAAAATGTTTTTTTCCTTGTGATTGGAACTCTTATGATTTACTCTCTTAGCAACTTTTAGATATACCACACAGCACTGCTTCTTTCATACATGATTTTTGTATTTTTTAATTTCTTCTGGATTTTGTGCTCAATATTATGTATTCTGTATGTTTTCTTTTATACTTGATAAGACTAATTAATCTTACCTCAGCCTTTAGAACTTTATCTTTAAAAAAATCAGTATTTTTTCAGTTTGTTTGAAGAGGTTGCATGTGGACTCAGTTTCCCTCTAGAAGAGTTGATGAATCACATCACTAAATAGCATTTGGCTCTTCATAAATTGTAGCAACCTGGGTTCTTAGTTGGAAAGCACATGAGCCAACTCTAGCAAGTTGATTCAGAAAAAGGAGTTCATTAAAAGGGTATTAGGTGGCTCCAATTATTGGCAAGAAAGACTATGTTGGGGGCTTTGTTAACAAAAACAGTAGGCAAATCATGCTGCAGGGTCTATGAGATTTCCTTAATGTTCTCGAAGTTCCTTAGGACACGTTAATTTCCTTAATATATCTCTGCATTGATTACTTCTGGTCCCACGTCTGGGGCAGGTGCCTAGGTCTGGAGGAAGGTATGTGGGAGGTTGGGAAGTCAGGGCCGCCAGTGTCTTGTGTTTCCTGAAGAGTCCATAGTGGTAGGTGGGCTCTATCTTCCACTCACTCCAATTGTTTGGGCAATTTGTCATTTGCAGAATTGTTATTCATTTGCTAAGTGGAGCAAAGGAAAAAAAAAGGGTTTCTAGTGTAGCCCACCCTTTTGCCTAGTCATTATGTTAACACTTTCTTCAGTTTCTATACTTACATTGTAGATGTAGCCTCCTACTTAACATATGTCTCTCTTACAACCAAAACTGTGTACACCTCCCTTTTGTCACTGCATCCAGTTCCAAGTCAGATCTCTGGGTGGTGCCTATTCCTTTTCTACAGTTCAGATGCTGAGTATTAAGAAAAAAGATCATAAAACCAGGTCAGATTTTACTAAGCTAATTTCAGTAACCTTGCTTGTTGCCGGTAGGTATTCAGAAGCTTTCTCAAATCACTTTTGTGAAACTACTATGTTGGTGACACAGTTTTTACTGCTTAGGATAATTTAATCTGTATTTGAATTCATTTGGGATCTAATTAAATCAATGACTTTCATTATTTTGCATTAAAAATAGTGTTACTTTTGACATTTGGCAAATGGATTTTCATGTTGGAACAGTAATGTTGGATTTTCAAAATATCTTGTGACCCATATGTATTGATTTGTAATCCACTGAGGATGGCATTTCAGTGGATGTAGGCTGATAAATAGGATTGATAACCTTTCCATGGTCCTCACATCACCTGTCTGGACTCTTCAACATCTGTGTTCTATTGAATGTTCATTCTGAGATCATGACAGTCTTCGTGATCATTACCTCTCTTCTTTAGGGAGGATTCCTGGAATTTCACTGTTGGGTGAAGTTCTTGAAACATGGATAGTCTTGGATATTGTACCTCCCTCTTGTACAGACTCTGCTAGTTCATTCCCTGACAGTGTTTGCTGAGGTCTGGATTGTTGATACCTATGCCTTTGATTGACTGCACCACAGATCCAACATTGGTGATTCTTTTCACCATAGACACTTGTTCTGTATTTGGTTTGTCCTCATTTTTTTCTCCACCATTGTTTGCTTTCTGAAAGGACAAAAACCACATTACTCTTCCAGGCTGGAACTTTCTGTGGGTGTAAGTTCCTGATTTTTTTGTGCATTACAAAAATGTCAAGGCTATGCCATTAACCTGGGTTGGTAATTTCTTTTTTAAAACATACAAATATGTAGAATGCAATCATAAGTGGAATACATTGAATTTTTAGAGTAGTGATTAGGTTATAAAATGACAAAACAAAAAAGCCAGAGGGGATTAATCTGATGAAATCTCGAACTATTTATTTGTATTCTCTAATATTACTATTCTGTACTAATTGCATGGGGATACATTGGATAATACTGGTGCACTCCCTGCTTTAGTATTTTTTTACTAAATATTTGCATTGGGGTAGAGTCTTTTGGATGCTCTTCATGATCTGGTGCTTTAAGTAGATATTGCTGAGTGTTGATCATCTAGACCTGTATACAGTACAGCCAATTCCAAGATGTGTCCCCAAGAAACTGGACACCCAGTCACCCCACAGGCTATACCCACCCTTGAGTGCTGTAGCCGCTATCTGCGGATGAGTGTCCAATTACAGCTGCTATGTCCAAAAGGAAGATGGGAAGACTGCTGTGTTTGGGGTATTGTTCTGTTATTGCTGGATAAAGTTCAGTTGTGTTTCTTTTATAAAAGGAAAACTAAAGTTTCTAGCTTTAAAAGAAACTGCAGAATTGTGGGGTATTTTTGTATTTATAAAATATTCAACTTGGTCAGAAAACACTGAATGAAAGAAAATGTTTAAATGAAAGATGGAGACTAGGTTAAAACAAGAGTTAAATTGGAAACAGCAGCATTAGTTCATACCCTTAAAGGCTAGGCAGCCTTTGGGTTGCACATCATTCTGAGGATCCATCAGTTATGCAGCAGCAACATGGAACCAGGATAAATTTTTAGAATCCTAAACCTTCTTAGGCTGAATCATGAAAAAATAGAAAATCTGAATAGACCTATCCCTAGTAAGGAAATGGAAACAATAATCAAAAACCTCCTAAAAATGAAAGTTCCGGATAGGTGGCTTCAATGTTGAATTCCACCAAATATTCAAAGAAGATTTAATATATATCCTTCTCAAAGTCTTCAGAAAAAAAAATGAATAGGTGGAAATTCCTTATAACTCATTTTTACAAGGTCAACATTATTACCCTGATAACAAAACTAGTTAAGGACAACACAAAAAAGAAAATTACAGGTCAGTATATCTGATAAGTGTAGATGCAAAAATCCTCAACAGAATATTAGCAAACTGAATACAACAATACAAGGAAAATACACCATGATCAAGTTGGATTTATTCCAGGGATGCAGGACAGTTTAACATCTGCAAGTCAATCAACATGATACACACATTAACAAAATGAAAGATAAAACATTGTATGATCATCTCAATAGATGTAGGAAAAGCATTTGACAAATTACAACATGAATTTATGATTAAAATGCAATAAAGTGGGTATAGAAGGAAAGTACACCAAAATAATAAGAGCCATATATGACAAATCCTTAGCTAATATTATACTCAGTGGTGAAAAATGAAAAGCTTTTTTTATAAGATCAGAAACAAGACAAGGATGCTCACTCTCACCACTTTTATTCAGCATAGTACAGGAAGTCCTAGACAAAGCAATTAGTAAGAAAAATAAAAAGCATCAAAATTGGAAAGGAAGAAGTAAAACTCACTATTTGTCAACGACAGTATAGAGAAAACACTAAAGAGTCCACCAAAAACTATTAGAAATAATATATAAGTACAGTTGTATAGCAGGATACAAAGTCAATATATAAAAATGTTGCATTTCTATACACTAACAACAAACTATCAGAAATAAAAGTAAAACAATGCTATTTACAATTGCTACAAAAAAGAATAAAATATCCAGGTATAAACTTAAAAGAGGTGAAAGTACTGTACACTGAAAACTACAAGATGTTGAAAGAAGTTGAAAAAGACACAAAGAATGGAAAGAGATTTCATGCTCAAGAATTGGAAAAATTAAAATTGTTACACTGTCCATATTACCTAAAACAATCTACATTTTAGTGCAATCCCTATCAAAATCCCAATGACGTATTTCAGAAATAGAACAAAATAATCCTGAAGTCTGCATGGAATCACAAAAGACCCCAATAGCCAAAGCAATCCTGAGGAAAAAGAACAAAGCTAGAGGTATCACACTCCCTGACTTCCAACTATACTACAAAGCTATAGTAACCACAACAGTATGGTATTGGCAGAAAAACACAGAGTGGGACAGAATTGAGAGCCCAGATATAAACCCGCACATATATGGACAAGTAACTTACAACAAAGGAGCCAAGAGGAAAAAAAGCTCTCTTCAATAAATGGTATTGGGAAAACTGGATAAGCCACATGCAAAAGAATGAAAGTAGACCACCATCCTCCATCACACAAAAAATTATCTAAAACTGGAGTAGACTTGAATGTAAGTCCTGAAACAATAAAATACATACAATAACACATAGGCACAAAGCTTCTGGACATCAGTCATAGTGATGTTTTTGTGGATGTGACTGCAAAGACAGGGAAATGAAAATAAAAATGAACAAATTGGACTACAATACACTAAAAAGCTTCTGCACAGCAAAGGAAACCATTAAAACAAAAAGGCAACCAACCTAATGGGAGAACATGTTTGCAAATAATATTTCTGATAAGGGGTTAATATCCAAAATACATAGAAAAAACTCATACAACTAAAAAAAATCTGGTAAAAAATGGGCAGAGGATCTAAATTGACATTTTTTTTTCTCATGCAGGCGGCCACAGGCACATTAAAAGATTTTGAACGCCACTAATTATTAAGGAAATGCAAATCAAAACCACAATGAGCTGTCACCTCACACCTGTTAGAATGACTCTTTTCAAAAACAAGAAATAACAAGTGCTGGAAAGGATATGGAGGAAATAGATTGTTTGTGGGTTTGCAAATTGGTGTGACCACTATGGAAAACAATAGGAGGTTCTAAAAAGTTGAGACTAGAACTACCATATGATCCAGCAATTCCTCATCTGGGTATTGATACAAAGAATATGAAAACACTAATTTGAAAAGATATATCCACTGTATGCTCATTGCAGCATTATTCACAATAGCCAAGATTTGTAAACAACCTGAGTGTCCACCAATAGATGAATGGATAAAGATGTAATACATGCACACACACACAAATATAATTGAGCCATAAAAAGATAAAATATTGCTATGTGTGACATGAATAGATCTTGAGGGTATTATGCTAAGTGAAATAAATCAGAAAATAAGAAAAACCGTATGATTTTACTCATATGTGGACTATAAAACAAGAAAGAAAAAATGAACAAACCAAACCAAACAAAGCAAACTTGCAGGCGCAGACAACAGGTTAGTGTTTACCAGAAGGAAAAGGGGGTAAAGGTGAGCAAAATGGGTAAAGAGGGTGAAATATATGGTGGTGGAAGGAAACTACGCTTTCAGTTGTGAGCATGATAAAGTGTATATGGATATTGAATTATAATGCTGTACACCTGAAACTTATATGTTATTAACCAATGTAATCTCAATAAATTTATTGTTGTGTAGTGAGGCTAGTATGATGATGCTGTCACCGGCAAGCAGTGTCCACTGCATTTTGGATGAGACACGAGGCAAATTCACACGGACTACTGAGTCCTGTGGAGGAAAAGGGATGGCACGGCCACTCTCTCAAGAGGAGAAAGAGCCTCGACTCTTGCCTTGAGAAGCTTTTATTGCTTTTCTGGGCACATTACATGATGGTCTTCATTTACTATGCACAGGTTCGCTTTAGGTGGTTACAGAAAACAAAGAAGAGGATGCCTTCATTTTGAAGAGTACTTTGAAGAGTAATTACTTCAAAGAGAAGGATGTTGCATACCAAGGACAAAAGTGGTTAAACCAGTTACACTCCATACTGGGGAGGTTTAGCACAGACTTTAGAGAAGTTACAGTAAGTACTTGCTGCCTCGATGCAGGGTGAGGGAGTTTTAGCAAAAAGCAAGTCTCATAGCGGCCTAGGTACGATGTAGGTCTGATTCCCCACGGGAAAACCTCTTTGTGGGCATGGGTCCTGTGCATGGGACATCGCTTTCCACTGGCCTTTCCAAGTGTGAGCTGGGCCCACACCACACAGAACTGTCTCCTATAGTATGATACAGAAAACAAACTGTTGGTTGACAGATTGGGTGAGGGGTGGGTAAAAAATGTGAAGGTGGGTAAAAAATTAAGAAGTACATATTGCCAACTATAGAAATAGTCACAGGGATGTAAAGTACAGCACAGGAAATACAGCCAGCAATATTGTAATAGCTTCCAGTCAAGATGGCAGCATGGATAAATGCAGTGCTTGAATCCTCCCACAACCACATCAAAATTACAAATAAACTCTCAAACAATCATCATTCAGAACTTCCTGAAACCTAGCTGAACAAAAGTCCTACAACTAATGATACAAAGAAGCCACAGGGCCCTGGCTGGTTAGCTCAGTGAGTTAGAGAATCATCCTGATACTCCAAAGTTGTGGGTTTGATCCCCTATCAGGGTACATACAAGAAGCAACCAATGAATGCATAAATAAGTGGAAGAGCAAATCAGCATTTCTCTTTCCCTCCCTTTCTCTCTCTCCAAGGAAATCTATATATATATAGATATCTTTATAAATATAAATATATTATAAATATATAAATATATATTATAAATATAAATATATTATAAATATATATATATATTTTTTTAAGAAGCCACATCCAGACTGGTAGGATGGGCGGAGATACGGAAAGACTGGTCCCATGCCCACATGTGGTGGATAAAAATCAGGATGGATATCTTGGCTGTGGAGTTTCCCCTTGAGGAGCGAGGTGTCCTAGCCCCAAACCAGGCCCCCCTAGCCCAGGGTTCCAGTGCCAGGGAGAGAAGTCCCCATAACTTCTGGCTGTAAAAACCAGTGGGGACTGTGGCTCAGTGAGACAGAGGGCTTCTGGAGCCCCAGGCATGTCTCTAAAAGTGCCCACACATGTACTTACTTGAACTAACTCCCTCTAAGCTCCAGTGCTGGGACAGCAGCTCAAAAGGCATCAGGGACATACAGGAAGGAACTGGATTGACTGAGATCAGGGCAAGAGCTGGAAGGGGAGCTTTCTCCCAGGCAGAAATATTGGCAGAGGCTGTTGTTCCTTTGCTGAGCCCTACCCACACAGGGACACCATATCTGAGTCTCCATCAGCCTGGGTAATGTGTTCACCTGGCCCTTGTCATTCCCTGAGACCTTACCCCACCCAACTTGTAGGCCCACCCAAGCTATTTCCAGGGGTTTTTCCACACAAATGGCCTGTCTTAGCTTCAGAGTTCCCTAATATCTCTCAAGCAGCATCTAGCTTTAACATGCCCTGTATCTGTAGCTAAGTTGGCCCCAGACCTGACACTATTGGCAACTGGACTTGGTTTAGAGCTTAGCCTCTCCTGGGCACCTCCAAGCCCAGCAAAAATAGCAGCCATCTGAAGATCTTTTTGTAGCTCATGATGGGAGGCCCTAGCAGAATGCAGGTGGTTGCTGACCTTGATCTGCACCTCCTGGGAGGCCCCAGAGCCAGTGCACCTGGTGGACAGCCTCAGACCACTTCAGAGCACCACCCAACCATGTCCACAAATGACACACTCAAGGGTCAGACTCAGGGGGCACCAGAGACCTGCTGATGTAAGTCCAGCTCTGTTGGGACACACCTGAAGTGAACTGTTCAGGCTGCCACTGGACCGTACAGGACACCTACTATATTAGGCCATTCTACCAAGCCTAGGAGACTTAGCAGCTCTACCTAATACACAGAAACAAACACAAGGAGGCTGCCAAAATGAGACAAAGAAATATGAAAGAACAGAACAAAACTCCAGAAAAAGAACTAAAGAAAATGGGGACAGGCAATCTACTAGATGCAGAATTCAAAACACTGGTTATAAACATGTTCAGTGAACTTAGGGGAAGAGTAGATGCATTTAGTGAGAACTTCAACAACATAAAAAAAGAACATGAAACCCATGAAAAGAACTAGTCAGAAATGAAGGATATAATAACTGAAATGAAGAAGAATTTATAAGGAATCAACAGTAGAATAAATGAAGCTGAGAATCAAATCAGTGATTGGAATATAAGGAAGCAAAAAGCACCCAATTACAATACCAAAAAGAAAAAAAGAATTTAAAAAATGAGGATAGTGTAAGGAACCTCTAGGAAAACTTC
Organism: Anoura caudifer; assembly: GCA_004027475.1. Classification (NCBI taxonomy): domain Eukaryota; kingdom Metazoa; phylum Chordata; class Mammalia; order Chiroptera; family Phyllostomidae; genus Anoura; species Anoura caudifer. Next base: position 32,827 of record PVKU01007304.1, read on the forward strand.
AAGTTTGCATCATGGGAGTGCTGAGAGGAGGAGAGAGAGTGCAAGAAATTGAAAACCTATTTGAAAAAATGTTAGAAAACTTCTCTAACCTGGTGAGGAAAATAGACATACAAGTCTAGGAAGTGCAGAGTCTCAAACAAGGTGAACCCAAAGAGGCCCACACCAAGACATATCATAATTAAGATGCAAAAGTTAAAGGCAGAGAGATTATTTTAAAAGAAGCAAGAGAAAAGCAGTTCGTTATCTACAAGGGAACTCCCATAAAACTTTTGGCTGATTTCTCAACAGAAACTTTGCAGGACAGAGGGATTGGCAAGGAATTTAAAATCAAAGGACAGGCTCTGACCAGGCAGCTCAGTTGGTTAGAATGTTGTCCTGATATGCCAAGGTCGTGGGGTTGATCCCCAGTCAGAGCACATACAAGAATAAGCCACTGAATGCATAAGTAAGTGGAACAACTAATCAATATTTCTCTCTCTTGCTCTTAAGATCAATAATTTTTTTTTAATTGAAGGACAGCTCTGGCTGGTGTGGCTCAGTGGATTGAGTGCTGGCCTGTGACCTGAAGGGTCACCAGTTCGATTCCCAGTCAGGGCACATGCCTCAGTTGCAGGCCAGGATCCCTTGGGGGCATGCAAGAAGCAACCAATTGATGTAGCTCTCACACAGATATTCTCTCCTGCTTTTTCTCTCTCCTTTCTCCTCTCTCTAAAAATAAATAAATATAACCTTTTAAAAAATAAAATAAAAAGTTGAAGGACAGATAGATAAATAGCTTCCCAGACAAGAAAAAACTAAAGGAGTTCATCACCACCAAACCAGTATTACACAAAATGTTAAAGGGTCTTGAAGAAGAAAGAAGAAGGAGGAGGAGGAAGGAAGAAGAAAAAAGAAAGAAAAAGAAAGATATGAACAATAAAATGGTGATAAATACATATCTACTAACAATTGAATCTATAAATAAATAAATAAATAAACGAGCAGAACAGAGACAAACTCATAGATACAGAGAACATTTTGATGGTTGCCTGATGGGAGGGGGTTAAGAGGTTGGGCAAAAAGGTAAAGGGATTAAGAAGTACAAATTGGTAGTTACAGAATACTCATTGGGATGTAAAGTACAGCAGAGGGACTATAGTTGGTAATATTCTAATAACTATGTATGGTGTCAGATGGTTATGAGAATTTTCAGGATGATCACCTAGTATGTCATATAATGTGTAATCACTGGGATGTACACTGAAACTAATATTATATGTCAACTGTAATTGAAAAATAAAAAATGATTTAAAATTTATAAAATAATATTGTAATAACTATGTATGGGATCAAGTGGGTATTGGACTCATTATGATCACTTAATAAGGTATATAAATGTCTAATCATTATGTTGTACACCAAAAGCTAATATAATATTGTACATCAACTATAAAAAATACAAACAAGAAAAACCAACTAGTAGTTTTTCTTAAACTTAATTGTATTAAATTAAAGAATTTTTTCTCTCTGGCTGGGGTGGATCAGTGGATTGAGTGCTGGCCTGCAAACCAAAAGGTCGCAGTTCGATTCCTGGTCAGGGCATATGCCTGGTTTGTGAGCCAGGTCCCCAGTTAGGCGTGTGCAAGAGGCAATTGATTGATGTATCTCTAAAACATCAAAGTTTCTCTCCCTCTCTTTCTCCCTCCTTTCCCCTCTCTGTAAAAGTAAATAAATCTTTTTTAAAAAGAATTTTTTTAATAAAAACAAATGGATTTTTGTTCTGACAAAAACTAGGCAGTTAAAAAACATAATGATAGTAAAGACCAAATGTATAATATCAACAAAGGTAAAATACCTAGGAATAAATTTCATTTATGTGAATAAAACTTGAAATAATTGAGGGATATAAAGAAGACTTGAATACACCAACTGTTCTTGTATAATAAATCTCATTTACATAGGGTAGCTGCTTTTCCAAAATTAATCCATAAATACAGTGAGATCATATAAAATTTCCAAGATAGTTCAGTGACTCTGAAGAAAGAATTAGGTGGGATTTATGAGAGGACTCATCAGGAAATGATACCACAGGTTGGCCATTCGGGGAAAAATGAAGCTGGCTTCCTACCTCATTTCATACCTTTAGTGATTGTCCTGCCTATGTCCATGCTCCTTGCCCTCATGGGTCAGCGAGGGTAAATCTAGAGGCCTCTGAGAATCTTTCTCATGCTGGACCCAGCTGGACTCTGTCACAAACTCTGTGAGGAATATCCTGGCGATACCTGCTGAGATGTGGGGTCTCCTCCAGAGCCAGCACTGCATCAGGTTCAAATGGAGCCACTGTTTTTGCATATCAGCTGCTTACAGAGGATTCCTGGGAGCCCTGATGGTCGTCTCCTCAGTAGTCATAGGACCAGCATCTGTCCCAATTCTGTCTTCTTTGTCAGTCTGACTGACCCTGTACATGGAGTTTGGGTTAACATGTTCAGGGTACACCCACTGGTTCTCTTTGTGCCTGTTTTTTGCCCACCATGGGCCTCAAGTCTTCTCCTACAGACCCAGACTCCAAGTTGTTCCAAAGTATTAAGCATGAAGAAAAACCTCAAATTTCCTTCTGTGAAGCAACTATTCATATGTAATAAAAATGAAAGGCATAATTATTGGGAGGAGAAACAAATTCACAATGTGGTTGTTTGCTTGCAAGAAGTCAAAGAATCTACAAAAATTGTGAGAATTTAGAAGTGAATTTAGCCAGTGAATATATCACTAAAATTGTGCAAAATCGTTCATATTCTAAATAACAGCAATAAACAAATAGAAATAGATTTTAAAAAACAATTATAGCATAAAACCTCACATACCTTAGAATAAATCTAATGCACATTGTGTGGAAGTCTTACACTGTAAGACCTCTACGTTGAAAACTAAAAAATTATTGAAACAAATATAAAGATGACTGGAATAAGTACCATGTTCACGAAACCAAAGAATCAATATTGTAAGATATCAATTCTTGACAAATGAATCTAGAGGTTCAAAGCATTTGAATATCAATAGAGATTTGGTGGGAATGGACAAGCTGGAGGGGGTGGGAAATTATGTGGAGGGGTGGGAGGGAGTGGTGGGGGTTAATGCAGACAACTGTACTTGAACAACAATAAAATAATTTTTTAAAAAAGAAAAAAATATGTGGAAAAGAAAAGGGCCACCAACATTAGTCAAAGAAATGTTGAGAAAAAGGAATGAAGCTGGATAACACAGTAACAGATAACAGGACCTATCTTAAATCTATTAGCATTAAGATACTATAATATTGTCCTTGCTGGTGTAGCTCAGTGGACTGAGCAGAGGCTTCAAACCAAAGGGTCGCTGGTTCGATTCCCAGTCAGGGCACATGCCTGGGTTGTGGGCCAGGTCCCCAGTGGGGAGCGAGGGAGAGGCAACCACACATTGAAAAAACAAAAAAGAAAAAAAAAGATACTATAATATTATCCCAAGATAGACAAATTGACCAGTGAGACAGAATGGAGAATTCGTATACATGATCACCTGAATTTGAATCAATAAAAGAAACAATTGGATATTCTTGTGGAAAACTATTCCGAGTCCTACCTTACTCCATTTACAAAACTAAATGGCAGCAAGATTAAAATTAAGAACTTCTGCTCATCAAGAGGCACTACTAAAAGATGATAAAATAAACCACATAGTGATAGCTTATATTTGAAAGTACATATCAGACAAGACTCATAGCCAGAGTACATAGACATATAAATTGTGTAATATATATAAAATATATATCACTCAAAACTAGAGCATAGCATAATATATGTACATATTCAATAATAGTATTATTTTTAAATATACTTTATTGATTATGCTATTACAGTTGTCCCATTTCTCCCCCATCATTCCCCTCCACCCTGCACACCCCCTCCCACCCACATTACCCCCTTTACCCCCTCTCTCCTCCTCCCACTCCCCTCCATGTGATCTCCATTTCTGTGTTTCTGTTCCTGTTCTAGCTGTTTGCTTAGTTTGCTTTTGTTTTAGGTATGGCTATCTGTGAGCTTGCTGTCTTTTTACTGTCACATTTTTTATCTTCTTTTTCTTAGATAAGTCCTTTTAACATTTCATATAATAAGGGCTTGGTGATGATGAACTCCTTTAACTTGACCTTATCTGAGAAGCACTTTATCTTCCCTTCCATTCTAAATGACAGCTTCGCTGGGTAGAGCAATCTTGGATGTAGGTCCTTGCCCTTCATGACTTGGAATACTTCTTTCCAGCCCCTTCTTGCCTGGAAGGTCCCTTTTGATAAATTAGCTGACAGTCTGATGGGAACGCCTTTGTAGGTGACTGTCCCCTTATTCCTTGCTGCTTCTGGAATTCTCTCCTTCATTTTAATCTTGGCTAATGTAATGATGACGTGCCTTGCTGTGTTCCTCCTCAGGTTCACCTTCTTTGGAACTCTCTGAGCTTCCTGGACTTCCTGGAAGTCTATTTCCTTTCCCAGATTGGGGAAGTGCTCCTTTATTAGTTTAAAGAAGTTTTCAATTTCTTGCTCTTAACATTATTTTTTTTTCTTTTTCCCTTACTTTTAACATTGACTATGCACTGCTTTTGGAATAAAAAAAAATAGTGTAACAGTAACTTGTACCAAAACATCAACAGTGTTTTATATATCCCCTGGTGATGGGATTATGTAGGCTGAGAATAGTCAGATTTTATACAACTTAAACACGTTAGTTCTGAGTAATCACATTTTTTTAAGAAAGGTGTAGCAGTGTCCCAAAGCTGACCGCCGAAACATCAAGGTCTCCCGATTTCCCTGGGTACACTCGCTGTACTCGCAACCCCGCACCCGGCCCTGTGGGCAGAGCGCCAAGTGGACGCTTATTTATACCACCATCGGCACCCTAAATACCTCCGAACACCCAAGAGGGCTCTGGGAGTTGTAGTCCACGCCCTCCCAAGGCGCCCACTTCCGCTTCTGGGGGCGCACCACTGCCGTCATTTCCTGCGCGTTTGTGAGCGGGCTAAAGAACGTGAGTCTTCTGGGAGGTGTTCGTTCAGGCTGCAGGCACAGTCGCTGGATGCTTAGGACGTGGGAAGAAAGGGGCGGCGTGTAGTGGAGGCTCAGAGCTCGGCCTGGCGAAGGAAGGGTGTGAGGAGGCGGGTCACACAGTATCCTGGTTTGGGGTGAGGGGTGGGGCTCGGACCGGCACCACGTGGCACCCCCAAGCTTAAAAGGGACAGTTCCAGACTGTGTGCTCCGGCTTTAAAACGGAATCTTTCGGTTTGGAAGACTTCTCTTCAGGCAGGCGCGGATCGATAATGTCTTGAGTGTTTTCATGGTAGCCGCCCTCTGGACCGGGGCTTATTTTTAAACCTTGTTTATTATGTACGTGCCCTGTTTTTCCTCTTAAAGATTCCTGGGATCTCTGGTTTCTTCTTCTTGTTTTATGGCAGTGCCAGCTCTCTCTCCAAACCAGGCCTGCTCTCCTGACCTCATTCTTTTATCCCGTAGTTTTGACAAATGCCCGTTCACGCCCCTTTGCCATAACAGTTGCCTTCTCCCCAAAATGAGTTTCTTCTAAGGTTGAGGAATTTCTCAGTGCCTTCATCTACTGTATTCTCTCCCTGGCTCCTAGTAGGGGTTCATTTGGTCAGTGTATCACTCAGCTTACCGTGTTTCAGGACAGTGCTAGGTACAGGGTAGACATGATTACTGTAACGGCTACATATTATATGCTAGTTATTATGCCGAGAGCATTCACTGCTGTATCTTTAGTACCTGGAACAGCGCCTGGCATATAGTAGTCTCTCAGAAAATATTTGAATGAGTAAATACATTTAATTTGCTCAGCAACATTGTAAGGTGTTATTAGTCCCATGTAGCAGATAAGAAGTCTGAGACTTAGAAAGGTTAAGAAGTTAACAAATGTCACTTGGCCAGGAGATGTTATAACCAGAAGTCAGGGCCTTTGCCCTTGCTGTTCCCTCTGTGCTCATCCCAGATCTTCGACAGCGGATTTATCTTCCTGTAGGTCTTAGAGACCGTAGGTGACAACCTGCTTTAAGGTTGCCCCTCCAGCACTTGCCCCCTATGGTCTGTCCAAGAGAACTTAATGTTCTGGCTGGTAATCAAGAAGTTATCGTATATGCTTTATTTTCTTCATTTCCTGTTTTGTAAGCAAAGATCACTGTGTGTGTAGATTTGTGTACCCACCAGAATACAAGCACCGTAAAACACATACCACGTCCAGTTATTTACTGCTGTGTCCCCAGGGTTTGTTACCGTGGCCAAAATGTAGTTGGAGACTGAAGGTATTTGTTAAATGAATGGATGCCTGTGTTCCTAGGTTAGTGCTCAGATGAATGAATAACAATCGTTTGTTGGAGATTATCTGTGCCAAGTACTGGGCTATGTCACTTTATTCAGACGGGCATGCGTGTGTATGTGTGAGAGAGAAAGACTTAATTCTTTCAACTTTGCAAGTAAGAAGTATTATTTTCACTCAACAGAAGGAAGAACAGACTCATTCAGAGATTCGTCACCTGACTAGTGTCAGTACAACTACACAATGGCTGAGCCAGAATTAAACTCGCCATTCAACAGCGCCACTATTGGGAGCTAAATCACACGTTCCAACACCCTGCTCCTCCTCTTGCTATCTGGAGTAGAACTTCATAATTATGCATTTTCCTTAAAGTCCAACCCCGGATACATTGTTATTTGATTTCTCCTTTTTATCCCCACATGTAATTACTCATCTAGTCCTGTTACTTTTACTTTTATTTCTATTACCTTTATCTCTTTGTTGCCAGGTATTTCCGAATCCTTTTTGTGTCTTCCTGGAGTGAATGTGCCACATAGTCAAGGACTGTATCTTTCTTTTCTTTTCTTTTTCTCTTTTTTTTAGATTTTATTTATTTATTTGTAGATAGAGGGGAAGGGTGGAAAAAGAGGGCGAGAAACATCACTGTGTGGTTGCCTCTCACGCATCCCCTGCTGAGGACCTGGCCAAGAACCCAGGCCTGTGCCCTGACTGGGAATTGAACAAGTGACCCTTTGGTTTGCAGCCTGCACTCAATCCACTGAGCTACACCAGCCAGGCTGCATCTTTCTTTATAGTCTTAAGTACCTGACACATTGTCGAATTTCAGTAAATGTCTGCTGTCTTCCCAGCTAGAATGTCCGCTGCTTGAACGCAGAGTCCTTGTCTGCCCCGGTCACCATCATGGCTCATGGTCCTTAGCATGTACTTTACTAAGTGGATGATGAGAGGCACAAAACCCACTCTGCCCTGTCGCTGGTATCAAAAGACCCAGGATCCATGTATCAGCAGGATGAGTTGAGGTTAGTCTCACACTCTCGTTGAAATATTTAGCGAGTACCTGCTCGCTAAGTACTAAATTGTTTCGGGAGCAGACTAAAATCCCAACCCTCATGAAGTTCACGTTCTGGTGGGTGCAGAAAGTCAGTAGAGAAGAACAATGGATGGCAGATTAGATGCTCAGTTTCACGGAGGAAAATGAAGCAGGGAAGGGGCTTCGGGAGAGCTGGCAGAGGGAACTGCACTTGGAAGTAGGGCACTCAGGCACAACTTCGCTGGGAAGATGGTGCTTGTGGAGGGACGCCAGAGGAGGCCCGAGGCGGGACATGACCGGTCTGTTTGCAGAACAGTAAGGAGGCCAGAGGGGTTGAGCAGAATGAGAAAGAGGAAGGAGGAATAAGAAATTGGGTACTGGGAGTCCAGATAGTGAAAGGTTTTTTGCTCTTTGAAAGATTTTGGTGAAGGTTTTGGCCACAGGAGTGACATGACTTTTTTTTTTTTTTTTTTAATATTTTAAAAAGATCTGCCCTGGGCTGGTATGGCTCAATGGATTGAGCACTGGCCTTTGAGCCAAAGGGTCGCTGGTTCGATTCCTAGTCAGAGCACATGCCTGGGTTGCTGGCTAGGTCCCCAGTGGGAGGTGTGCAAGAGGCAACCACACGTTAATGTTTCTCTCCTTCTCTCTCTTTCTCCCATCCCCCCTCTCTAAAATAAATAAATAAAATCTTAAAAAAAAAAAAAGATCGCTGTGGCTGCTGGGTAGGGTATAAACTCTAAGAAGACTGTCATAGAAGCAGAGAGACCAGTGAGGAGACTGTTGCAGTAATTCTGGTCAGAGGTGAGGGTGGTATGTTCAGTAGCAGGAAGAAGAATTGGTCTGATTCTGGCTATAATTTGAAGGTATGGGCTGATGTATGAGAGAGAAATCAGGCATCACCCCCAAATCTTTGTCCTCATTGGACAAGAAAAGCACATCTGGAGTCAGTTTTGGGGCATGTTGAGTTCGAGGTGCTGTTTAGACATCCAAATGGAGATGTCCAGCTGGTGCCGAGAGAAGCCGTGAGGTTGGCTGTGTTGACCAAGGGAATGAAAGAGTTTAAAGAGAACTTCATGGATTACATCTCAAGGCAGTCCTAACCTTTAGAGGTCAGGGATGTGAGGAGGAGCCATCTGGAAATTTAACACAAACCAGAAGCCCCTGGAAACCCTGAAAATTACCCATTCAGAGGAAGCGAGACACACCAGCCAGGGCTGAAGAGCCGATCTTAAATGGCACTGGTGTGGGGGGCTTGTTACTTATTTGGCCTCTACTCTGCACTTCCTCTTTGTCCTCCAGATGGGAGGCTGACATGTTGCCGGTCCTCCACACTTGCTTCACAGAGCGATCCTAGTGCAGGGCAGTGCCCACGTGGTGCCACACAGGTCTCGTCACAGTGGGCTGTGCAGGGGTCTGGGACAGATGCTCAGAGGAAAATGGAGACTTGGGCTCCTGAAGCATCAGAACCCCGGAGGTGTCTTAGAGTGGATGTCAAGCGCATGCATCTGTCTGAACTTGCCCTGTGGCTTGGATCTCAGGAGGAAACAGGCAAGGCCTGAGGAGCTCCTGGTCAGTGTCGGGGCACTACCTGCTGACCAGCTCCAGGCTGGTGCCAAGAGCTCTGTTCATCTCTGTGCAGCGCATCCTGCTGATAGGATTAGCTAAGTGGGCCCAGTGTGCCAGAGCAGTGCAAGATGGAGAAGATAAAGGAAGAAGGCTCCGTTTCCTTGACTTAGAGATTTTAACAGGGCAGGCAGGCTGTGTGGAAGGTGGTGAACCAGCAATTTAATTTCCTTCCATTACAATTGTACACAACCAACCACAGTGGTATTAGCAGAACATGTGACTTTGTTATTCAAGTAAATCAGATATTTTTTTATATCATAGTTTGTGTAGATTTTTCAAAATAGTGTTCACAGTCATTTTTTTTTTTAATTATGGTAGTTAATTTATTCTTGGTATTTAACGTGTTAATAAAGAAGCTCATACTTGGTGTTTTAACAGTGTTGAAGGTTGTATTTCAGTGTAATTAGCTTTAAAATAATCCTGCTTTTTTTTTTAAATTGATTTTTTACAGACAGAGAGGAAAGTGTGGGGAGAGACACACAGAGAGAGGTGGAGGGACAGGAGGGAGGGAGAAAAGCATCGATTTGTTGCTCCTCTTAGTTATGCGTTCATTAGTTGGTTCTTGTATGTGCTCTGACTGGGGATCAAACCCACAACCTTGGCTATCGGGACAATGCTCCAACCAATTGAGCTACCTGGCCAGGGCTCTTGTGTGTTTTACTTTACGCATTTGAAACAGTGTGAGTGGGAGTCCATGAGCATCATCAGACTGCCAAAAAAGGCCTGGATCAAAAACGTTATAAATTTGGACTTAGATAACATTTGCTAACCTGTATCGTGATTTTTAGAATCCTTTAGAGCAGGGAGATGATTCATTTTTTATATTTGCAGCCCCCACCGTATTACATTATTAAAACTTCCACACTGCGGTTTTCCTTCCCAGGGCACACGTCCGCCATGTGTGTGGGGCTCTGCACCCGTCCGTGAGTCGCTGTATCTCACCACGGTGCTCTGCCCGGCCCTTCCTGCAGACAGCTCTCCGACAGTCCTTCGCCATCTGCACCACCCTGGCTCTCTGCACTGCGACCCCTTCAGGACAGAGCGTGTGCATGCAGCTGCTCAGTAAGTGCCCCCAGAATAAACAGCACCCAGAGGGCGTGAACCCAGCTGGAGACACAGAACTGTGGGGCCCGAGAAAAAGAACTTAGACAAAGTCACGTTCCCTCTTGAGCCCCCAGGGCCCTAGAGCGTGGGAACCACCCAGACTGTAGAGTGGAGGTGGAGGCAGGCACTTGAGACCTCAGGTATTTATCCGACACTCCTTGTCAGAGCTTGAGTGTCTTAAGGATGAAGAAGGCCTAGATTTTCTGCTTTTCCAGCTTAGGAAGATCAGAGAATAAATAAAATTGCGGCTGCTCTTGGAAAACTTGGGAGAGGAGACCATGAAGACTTTGACTTTAAGACGTGAGGAAAGAGGTGAGAGTTGATAACGGGTGTGGGACGCGGGTGGGGATCTCAGTGGGGTGAGGGGAGAGAAAGTCAGGTGGAAGAGGACTGGCCAGAAACCAGTGTGGAAGGGGCAGACGTCCCTGAGGCCCAGGTGGGTCCTGAGAGCCCGGGCCGGCAGCTTCCCCCGGCCCCGTCTCACAGCTTCTTTCTCCTCCAGCTCTGTGTTCTCAAGCCTCAGCCCTTTCCCAGCACGGGGAGGAGAAGACCAAGGTTCAGGTGGGTCAAGTTGTCCTTTCTCCCTGGAAATACAACTGTAGGCATCAGGGTAAACATCTCCCTCCCCTGGTGAAAGGGAAAAAAGGAAAAAAATGATGTGTTAAGTGAATATATTCTACTCCTCATTGCATTTGTTCACAAAACAGCTAGTTTCAAAAGGCCTTGCCCATTCTCACCTTAATCAGGAAGACGCCTAAGTGTTTTAATATTTACATTAAAATTTTAAAATCTCTAATATGACTCTTTTTGTGAAGGGCGTATGCTTGACATTTAACTTTGTTTTCTTCAAGATGGATATACCAATTATGACAATGCCATTTATTAGTCATTTGCAAGTCAGTCAAAATACCATCCTTATCATTATGTATGTGTATGTAGTTTATAAGTATGAATGTATTTAAAATTGTTATGTATGTTACATATATGAAGGCAGAGAGAGAGATATCCACTGATTCATCTCTCATGTAATCCGACTGTTCCTGCATTCTGTACTCAGTCCACGGTGTCGCTTGTACATTTCTACATTGTTTTACTATCAGAGGACAAAACAGACAATATCCCTGTCCTCCTGGGGCTGATGTTCTAGAAGGGGGAGGCAGGTAGTAAAGTTAAAAGCAAGGTAATTGCTCTGAAGTATTTTAAGGGACACAGTCAGGAGGACTCAAAGTATCTGCAGTCATCAAAGGAAAAAGGGATGGGTTGGACTGGAGAGGGGGGAGAAGTGGGTAGATTTGAATTATACTTGGAAAAATACTTGGCAGGCTTTTTTATGAGTGAGGTTTGAGAAAAGAGGACAAGGGAAGAATCTAAGATGATTCTAAGGTAGAGGTATTGTTTGCCCACACGGGGAAGATTAGGAGAGGACAGTTGGGGGAAGACTCAGTTCCTACTGGGCTTTCTCTGGCCGGCAGTACCTTTCAGACGTCTGAGTGGTAGGTAGATGCAGCAAGACTCAGTGCAGACGCCAGAGCCGGAATCAGATTTGGGAGTAAGCAACCAGCGGACAGCGTCTGGCCCAGGCTTTCTCCCCGTCATGCTGCCTCTGGCCTGGGGGTGGACCTGGGACTCTGCTGGGAAATGTGCTCTGTCGGTGGCACTCACTCTCCAGGGTGGCCACATGGGTTCCTCTGGCCTGTGGTCTGATCTCATCTGGCTGGCAGCGTAGCCGAAGGGTTACAGCATGTTGGTCAGGCTGCCCAGGTTCAGGTCTGACGCTGCTTTCATTAGATGTGTGTTTGTCAAGCAACGATGTTCACTTTGCTGAGTCCCCATTTTTCTCACCTGTGAAACAGGGATGGCAGTAGTGACTTACCCTGTGGGTATAAGTATAAAGATAGTAAGTAACGAAGCATTTCCAACACGAGAGAGGGAGGGAGAAAGACACAGTCCGAGTGAAGACAGGAATAAAATAGAAACATTGTGGATCACTGTACTGCAGAACATGGAACTACCATTTTTTCTCACTGGACTGCAGCAATTCCCATAAAAACTTGGGCCATGATTTATTGCTGAGGCTGACACAGCAGGACTTGAAACTATAGCTTGAACTGCTGCTTTAGAGGTCTCCTCTGGTTGGGGAGATGGTTGCATAAACATGTTGGTTGTTACTGTCAAGTGCAGGCATGGAAACCCCTCTGTGACCCTGTCTGGGTGGCTCACTTAGTTGGAGGGCTGACCCGTACACCATAAGGTTACAGGTTCGATTCCCAGGGCACATACCTCAGTTGCGGGTTTGATCCCCAGTCAGGGTGCATATGGGAGACAATCAGTGTTTCTCACACTGATGTTCCCCCCCAACCCAGCCCACTCCCTCCCTCCCTCCTTATCTCCCTCCTTCTCTTTCTCAAATCAATAAATCCTTCCTTGGGTGAGGATTAAAAAAGAAGTGTCTGTGGATAAGGTGGGGGACTACTGCAGTAAAGAGTAGGATTTGCCCGAATTTGGGGGTGTGTGCGGACATGGGTATAGGGAACCGTTCTGCATGGTGTGAGGAATGTAGCCCAGCCCCCACTCGGAAAGGCCAGTGGGGAGCAAGGTCCGGCATACAGGACCCATGCCCACTGATGGGTTTTCCTGTGGGGAATCAGGCTGGCATTGGTCCTAGGCTGCTATGAGACTTGCTTTTGCTAAAATTCCCTCACCGAGTTAAGACTGTAGATGTTTAATTTATATCTCCCTAAAGTCTGTGCTAAGCTGTCCCAAGAATGAAATGTAACCAGGTCAATCATTTTTATTGTTCCCTTGCATTTGCAACATTTTTTTTCTTTTTTTTGTTATCCGTAAGAAGTAGTCACTTAAAGTAAACCTAAGGATAATGAATGAGAATCTTCTCTGATGTAATGTGACTAGAAAGCAAGAAAAACCTGTCCAGGCAAGGGTTGAGGCGCTCTCCCCTTGAGAGAGTGGCTGTGCCGTCCCTTTTTCTCCACAGGACTTCTGCAGTCTGTGTGAGTTTGTTTATGGCATCTGCAGCACACACTCCCTGCGGGCCAGAGTCTGCATCACATGGGCATGCTAAAGCTAGGTGCTGTTGGAACTGGAAGTTGTCACAGTCTCTCTGAAGGCAGAGTTGGTAATCTACAAGGTAGAGCCAAACTGTAAAATGTGCAGGCCCCATGGTTCAGCCACTCTGGTTCTAGGAAACTGCCCTCGGAAGTGCTCGCCCTGAGTGGAGGATGTTCCGTTTACTCTTGGGATGACCACGGAAGATCATTTGTTAGAATCAAAATCACTGGCACTGAACAGTATTCACACTTGATTTTCCTGGCAAACAGCACTTTCTTGCTTTCTTGTCTACTTGTCTGAGTGATGCCAAGTAAGTTACAGCAAACTTACTTTTCATCGAGTGAGTGTTTTTCTTGGTGGTGCTTTACATTGTAGGAGCCATTGACCTTCAAGGACGTGGCTGTGGTCTTCACTGAGGAGGAGCTGGGGCTGCTGGACCCGTCCCAGAGGAAGCTGTACCGAGACGTGATGCTGGAGAACTTCCGGAACCTGGTCTCACTGGGTGAGGGGAACCTCTGGGTAATTGAAACTCAGCTTATTGGAGTATTCTTGTTCCCAGAGAGAGGGTGTTTTTGCACTTTGTACATAAGTTAAACCACTTCTTGTTATGGAACTTTTATAAAGGAGTTTCATTTGACCAGTCCCGAATCTTTTCCCATTCGTCTTGCAAAGGTGGGAGGTCAGGGGATTAGGGCAACATTTTCGGGTAATTTTTTGCACTTCAGAAAAGCCTTGCATTTTCTTGCATTTTCAGGGGAGCCTTTTAAACCTAGTAAGATACCCCATTTGGAACAAGACGGAGAGACTTGGGTTACAGAGAGAGGAACTCTAAGAGAATCGCATCCAGGTAAGAGCCAAGGAGCCTGCAGGTGTGGCTAGGCAGTGAGATGGTGAACTTGTTACACAGGCCCGTTCTGCACCCTGGTCTTGCCCGGGGACGCTGCTGGTACCGTTGTAGGTGCTTGTTCTGCAGCCTCATTTCTGCTACCCAGTCCCTGCCTTCTCGTGGTTCCTTCACGCTCTTCAGTGAATGACATACCCAGAGCGAGTGAGGGATCTCTGGACTTTCCTCCCCTGGAGAGAAACAGCCAGGCAGTGGCAGAGAGACTGTTCCAGAACGTTGAGAGTCCTCTGATGGCTTTCTGACTGAACGCTAGAATCCTACACGCCCCCAGATTTAAACAGATTTGTGTTGCCTCAGTCCTCAAAGATAAAGAGCTGATGAAGAATATCAGAAACCTGGACGAGTCTTTTAAACCATCTGTAACTGTCATAAATATGAGCTTGATGTCTCACACCCAGTAATGGCAATAAGTTTGTATTTTTGGGTCGCTGTGCCTTATCAGTGTCATCTGCATTCCTGTTTCATGTGCTCACAGGAGGCACAGCTGATGCACTTTGGAGAATTTGGTGCTTTGTTCCCTTCCCAAGTTCAGCTCACACATACCCAGAGTCACGTGGGAGGCAATGTGGTGGTGAGCACTAAGTGAGGCTGTAAAACCAGAATTCTGCGTTTGAACCTGGGCTCAGCACTTCCTGTCAGCATGGCGGGGTCACTTAAGTAGTGTACTTACCTCTCTGTGCCTTGGTTTCCTCATGTGTAAAATGAAGATAACAATAGTTTCTAACTCAGTGTTATTCTGAGGGTTAAAGAAGGTGATGTACATATGTCGTTGGCGTGTAGGGGGTATTGTAGTGGTATTAGATATTATTAGAATTATTAGCAACAACAGCATTATTAAGTTAAGAAGAGAATTTTCTCTGTAAAAATCTGTTCAGAATTTCTTTTTTCCTTGGTAACGGTACGATTCAACTAAGTTTGTTACTAATAGAATCATGTTAAGATTTAGCTTCAGCCCTGGTTGGTGTGGCTCAGTGGATTGAGTGCCAGCCTGGGAACCAGAAGGCTGCCAGTTCAGTTCCCAATCAGGGCAAATGCCTGGGTTATAGGCCAGGTCCCCGGTTAGGGGTGTGTGAGAGGCACCCAAGTGATGTTTTTCTCACACATCAATGTTTTTCTCCCTCTCTGCCTCCCTCCCTTCCTCTCTCTCTAAAAATAAATAAAATTAAAAGAAGAAAAAAGATTTAGCTTCAAAGCTTATTTATAGGAGCCTCTTCCTTTTTTCAGACATAAAAATAAGTACCTTGAAATGTCAGTACTGGACCTGATCTTTCTGGGCCAGTCTTGTACTCGTTCTCATACCTGAATTGTCTTTAACCCCATAGGAGACAAGAATGTAAAGGAAATGGAGTATATTCAAGGAAGAGAATTAAAGTTCCTTTCATGCAGAGAGCTCTCTTACTGGAAAATCTGGGAACAGACGGCTGGTGAATTAACCGGGAGTCAAGACCGTAGAGTAAATCTTCAAGGGAAAGATGTCCAGTGCTCAGACGATGCTTCCCTACGTCAGGAGTGGGAAGGAGCATCTACTCAGGGTTCACAAGTTGAAAGTTTGGTGAATAGCCCTCAAGGAGATGGGCCCATCAATTTGGAAAATCAAGAGCTTCCTACTTGGAAAGCTGTGAGACTGGTCTCCGTTCAAGAATCTTGGACAAAAGCCTTTGTGAACGAGCCATGGAATGTTCTAGAAAGGAGTAAAAATCTCAAAATGGAGGATATAATATATAAATGTGAGTGGGATGGCTATGGCTTCAGCTGTAAGTCAAGTTGCCACAGTGACCACAAATTAGCTGAAAGAGAGAAATCACGTAATTGCGATAAATGTAGAAAAGACTGCAATAAACAGTCAGTACTTCATCACCCCAACCCTGGAGAGAATGGCTTGATAAGTAATGAATGTGGAAATGGCTGCGGGGACGATTCAATCCATCCTGATTTTCTAAGAGTTCCTTTAGAAGAGAAGCCGTACACGTTTCATGAATTTGGTCAGGATGTGAGGCAGACTGCTTATCTTGAGAGACAAGAAAGAACTTCCTCAGGAGAGAAATCCTGTAAAAGTAACAAGTACAGTCTGGGCTTCAAGCAGAACACAGGACTTCACAACCGCCCCAGAGTCCCGGCAGGGCAGATGCCCTACAGATGCGACGTGTGTGGGAAGGGGTTCAGGTACAAGTTGGTTCTTCTGATCCATCAGTGGGTGCACGCGGGAAAGAAGCCCTACACATGCAAGGAGTGTGGGAAAGCCTTCGGTCAAAGCTCCAACCTGCTTGTCCACCAGAGAGTCCATAATGAAGAGAAACGGTATGAAGGCCGTGAGTGTGGAAAGGGCTTCAGCTACAACTCGGTGCTTCAGGTCCGCCAGAGGCTGCACACTGGGGAGAAGCCCTACACTTGTGAGTGTGGCAAAGGATTTTGTGCCAAGTCTGCACTGCGCAAGCATCAGCGTGTCCACCTGGAAGAAAAACCCCACAGCTGTGGTGTATGCGGGAAGGGGTTCAGCTGCGGTGCCCACCTCAGCAGTCATCAGAAGATGCACGCAGCAGCGAAACCCTTTCAGTGTGACACAGGTGATAGAGGTTTCAGTCACAACTTGTACCTTCGGGCTCTCCAGACAGTTCACACAGGCAAGCGCCTGCATGCATGTGACGTGTGTGGGAAAAGTTTCAGTTACAGGTCGGGGCTCCTCAGGCATCAGAGGCTGCACACAGGAGAGAAGCCCTACAAATGCAAGTGTGGGAAGAGCTTCGGCCGCAGCTCTGACCTCCGCGTGCACGAGAGAGTCCACACAGGAGAGAAACCCTACACATGTGTGGAGTGTGGGAAGGGCTTCCGGCGGAATTCAGACCTTCATAGTCACCAGAAGGTCCACACGGGAGAGAGGCCCTACCTATGTGACATGTGTGGGAAGAGCTTTATTTACAGCTTCGACCTGGTCATCCACCAGAGGGTCCACACAGGGGAGAAACCCTATAAATGCGCTGAGTGTGGCAAAGGCTTCAATCACAGCTCAGGGTTTCTCATTCACCAGAGGGTGCACACAGGTGAGAAACCTTATCAGTGTGAGGAGTGTGGCAAGGGCTTCAGAAGCACCTCAAGCCTTCACAAACATCAGCAAGTCCACACGGGAAAGAAGCCCTATACGTGCGATCAGTGCGGCAAGGGGTTCAGTTACAGGTCAAATCTTCGCACCCACCAGAGACTGCACACCGGAGAGAAGCCCTACACATGCTGTGAGTGTGGAAAGGGCTTCAAATATGGCTCCGGTCTCCTCAGCCACAAGAGAGTGCATACTGGAGAGAAGCCATATCGCTGTGATGTGTGTGGGAAGGGCTATAGTAAGAGCTCGTATCTTCAAGGTCATCAGAGGGTCCACACTGGGGAGAAGCCCTATAAGTGTAAGGAGTGTGGGAAAGGCTTCAGCTACATCTCAGGTCTGCGAAGTCATCAGAGAGTGCACTCACTGACAAATGTCAGTGAGAAGCCTTCTAAGGAGGGGTGAGTCGAGGTCTCTAGGACTCAGAACTTCATCTGATAGTGAACATGGAGAAAACCTTGATGAACGTGTTGTGTAGGGAGGCCTGCAGTGGAGGCCGTCATTTTCACAGGCGACAGTCTGCATGGAAGGACCCAGAAGTTTGATAAATAGGGAAAGCACTTCAGTCACAAATTTAGTCTTCTGGAGTGTTGCACAGCAGAATAGTCCTTAAAGAAATGACATGGCAGTAGCTCCAGTAAAAAGAGTCATTTTCAGAGTTGGTTTAGTGGGAGGTTTTACAAATGATGGGTAGTGAGAAGGTATCAAAGGAAGAGATTGTGTTCCTGGGTGGTGTGGCTCAGCTGGTTAGCGCTTTGTCGTATACGCTGAAAGGTCACAGGTTTGATTCCCGGTTAGAGCATGTATATACCCAAGGTTGCAGGTTCAGTCCCCAAATCAGTCCCTGATTTACCACGCTCTGCAGGAGTAAGTATGGGAGGCAACCAATCAATGTTTCTCTCTCTCTGAAAGCAATGAAAAAAAAAAATGGTCTTGAGCCCTGGCTGGTATGGCTCAGTAGATTGAGCATCGGCTTGCAAACCGAAAGTATACCGGTTCAATTCCCAGTCAGGGCACGTTCCTGGGTTGCAAGCCAGGTCCCCAGTTGGGGGCATGTAAGAGGCAAATGATTTGATGTTTCTCCCTCTCTCTTTCTCCCTCCCATCTCTAAAATTTTTTAAATATCTCAGGTAAAGATAATAATAAAAAACTTAAAAAGAAAGAACAGATTACAGACATGTATTCTGTGTGGAGGAGAAATTACTACAAATACAACAAATGTAGAAAAAATAGTCACTTTACTAAAACCAACATTGTGTATGTACCTTTTAGTTTTTATAATATTCAAAGATGATGGCATTAGTTGAGGCAAGTCAGTTTGAGAATGCCAGGGACAGGTACAAGGAACATCCTCTGGGCACATCTGGGCAGTGGGTCTCGAGCACACTTTCGTGTTTCTGTGATTGTTTTATCCCTTAGAAAGTGCGCTCGTAACGAGGTTGTGCTGGACTGCAAGAATATTTTATTTTCTCTAGATTTAATGCACAACCCAGCTGGTTTTTAATTGACATGGCATTGAATTTATAAGTTGATTTGGAAAGAACTTGCAGCTTTGAAATGCTGATTTTTTTTTTCCATTTTGAAATGCTATTTGTTCCCACTTACTAAAACGTATTTGGAATAACCCCCTCAATATTTTTTAGAGATTTTTAAGAATAAGTTCTGAATATTCCTAGTATATTTCCAGTTTTTTTTTTTTCTGTCATGAATATTTTTATCACACTTCATTTCATGGCTTCTTGTTCTTTTTTTTTCCATATAAGACAAATATTAGAACATTTTTAAAAATCAGAAGTGCCATTTTTACTTGTCAGCAGAGCATAGTAAATCAGATTCACTGAGGCCGCCACCAATGGTGATCTGTGGAGGCGCACACCTTACACGCTTACGGTGAGAGTAAAAGTAAGTCCTTTTTAAAAGAATTTGTCGGTATTTTGAATTCAATTTGTATAACCTTTGAAGCGGCAGTGTAATAATTTATACTTGGGAAATAGTTGCACATGTGGGAAAAGTTGTAGGTATATGACTGAGCTTTGTAGCATTTTCTTACGATAGCAAAAAAGAAAAAGTTAATACTCCAAGAGTAATAAGTTAAGGCACATGTATACACGAGAAAACCACTAAAAATATTCAGGTGTGCCTATGGTGATGAAGGTTCCCCTAAACTGTTTAGTGATCCAGGAAGGCTGTAGAGTAAAGGTTACAGTTTGACCCCATTTTGTTCACATGTTTTTATATGTTTAGAGAGAGAAAAAAAAGGTGTGAAATGTCAGTAAACAGTACAGGTTGATCTCATAAAAACAATGAGGCTATTTCTAAAAAGTTAGTCTAGTGGAACCCTTATGGTCAAAGATCTGTGATACAACCTCTGTAATTTTGTTGGCCTGTTCTGCTGCTCACTTAGCATGCAGCACATGTAAGGCACACAGTTGAACTGTGAGATTGGTGAGTTAGATACTTGCAGAAGCTGCACGCGTCCTTTTTGCCGGCTGGTAGGAAGGGAGGCGGTCTGGATGACTGAGAGGAGCGCTGGTGTTTCCATTCTGCATTCTGGCTCCGTAAGTGCGGTGCTGTGCTCCTTCCAGTCTGACGACTTCACCTGGGGACCCGAGTCGTGGGTCATGGCCTGGGCTGCACTCGCTCTGCTGCCTGCAGCTGCTAGACAAAGAGTCAAAGGTAGAGACGTGTTGGAGGTGAGGAAAAGGCACCTTATAGCTAAATAAATAGTTACAGAACTTACCAAGAGGACAGAAGCACAGTGTTGATAGCAGGAAATGGTCGGCTTCCAGACGGGGGCAAACAAGGGTTTTGTGGAACAGCAGCAGGAGCAGGCCTTTTGGTGAGGAGGTCAATTTTATAGCCATGACAACAAATAATAGACACCATCCCCAACCATCAAATCTTCAGAGTTTGTGGTTGAAAAGCTAAGCTCAGGATTTCCAAAGGTGATTGGAAATCAGCAGATTCTTAAAATTGTCTGGGCAGATCTCCCCCTTGTGCTGGAGCTGGTGGTCAGATGTTGGCACAGTCATCTAAGCGCTTGACCGGGATTTAGAGGGTCTGCCTCCAGGATGGCTTTGGGCAGCATCTGTCTTTGAGCAGGAGGCCTCAGTTCCTCAGTGGCGGCTGACAAAGATCCCAGTTCCTCGCCCCATGAGCTTCTCTTCAGGGCTGCCTAGGGGCCTTCATGACATGGCAGCTGACTTGCCCCAGAGCAAGTCATCAGTGAGAAGAGAGCAAGCAGGTGGCCACGGTGCCTTTTATAACCCAGCCTCTGAAGTAGCCGTCACTTGTGGGCAGGGGAAATAGCTCCATCTCTTGCAAGGAGGAAGATCAAAGGACTTGTGGATATATCTTCCAACCAGCACACCACCTCACCACGTGGGAGAGGAATAAAGAGACTGGTGGTTCCAACAGTCAATCTTTGTGCATTTATGCTAATTATCCTGTCTGCTCTGCTACTTTTCAGTCTGCTAGAGGCTGTCCTTGCGGTTCCACTGGGTTGCCTGAAGCTTAGGCAGGTGCCAGTCCGCTGCCAGGGTGTCAGTGGCAGCAAGGGATACAAAACAGTCAAGGGGAGGGCCCTACAACCGCTGTGGAATGGGCTGTGTTGGGTGTGGAGGTGCGGTGCTTTTTACGCACACCCGCAGTAATAGGTGAGATGAGGTGGGATGTTACTGTGTTGTCACTCTGGGAGTGTTACGGGGCAGAAAGGTTAATTCAAGTTTAAGGGGGTTTGGAGAGTTGTAAACATTACCACCTGTGGGGCAGAGGCAGAAATCAGATGATCAATGATACATGAGGAAAGATGTTGAGCAAGGTGGTCTGACCGAAATGGGCTGGTAAGGGAGATGAGTCTGGTATGGAGTATAAAGTTCATAGGGATAGTAAGGTGGTGTCCTACCAACAGGTTGATGATGTGGCCATTTTATAGGGTAGAGTCTGAGACTTGAAATACCTGAGGTGTAGGGTGGAGGTTCAATAAATGGAAGGTTCTCCTTAGGAAGACACCCACTGACCAAAAAGAGTCTTAAATGTGTGGCTGAACTAAGCGTGGGAGAAACCAGGCAGGGGCTGGGTTAGCCAGTGGTGCTGCAGTTGTGTCTGATACCTGGGCAGACCCCGTTCTCCAGAAAGTTACTGGGTCTGAAGTGGTGAACAAGCTGATGGCACTACCTCATGAACCCCTGCAATCACTACGTGTCTTTGACCATGGCTAGGGGAGGAGGGGACGGAGAAGCGAGACTTCCTCTAGGCACTCCCAGCTTCAAATCCTGAGCTGTATCTCATGCAGATCAAAAGACTCTTAGGGACCCAAGACACAATTCAAAACTTCTTGATTGATTGTTAACTTAAAAAGAATCGGGATGCACAATTTAGTAGGATTGTCTCATTTGTGCAGAGGAATAAGTGTGTCCAGAGACACACATTTGTAACTTGGAATTTTTAACTGTGCGGTTGAAGAAAAACATCTAGCAAATAAAAAGACTCCTATCTAAAGAAACCACTTCAGTGCTCGCAAGTCTACAACCCTCAGGGTTGGCACAGAGGTGTTACAAAAGGC
Organism: Anoura caudifer; assembly: GCA_004027475.1. Classification (NCBI taxonomy): domain Eukaryota; kingdom Metazoa; phylum Chordata; class Mammalia; order Chiroptera; family Phyllostomidae; genus Anoura; species Anoura caudifer. The sequence continues at coordinate 54,538 of PVKU01007304.1, forward strand.
AGCTGAGGTCTGTGGGGATGTTGGCATCATGGGCTGTCAGATGAGGGAAGCACCTCAGCTTTCCATCCAGCCAGGGTGTGCCAGCTTCATCTCCTGCCCAAAGCCAGGGCATGATAGCAGTCAGATGGCTTCACAAGGAATTCGGACCTAACAAGATGCCTGGAAAACCATCTTTAACGTGTTATCCCAGATGCTGTCAAACATGCGGGACTCAGACTGGTTTCTAGAAACTGAAGTCCAGAAGATTAATAGACTCTGCATTGAATCTGTAGAGTGTCTGAATTGGGGAATGCACACAGTGGTCCCAGATGCTAATGTGACAGCAGTTCGAACAGGAAAATAAATTTTCACAAAAGTGCTAGCTAATTGGGCTGTATCTGAGGGACGCTACAGGTTACATAGTAACTGGCAATATGAATCAAGTGGCTATAGTGCAGTGATGTACAATGGAAATAAAATGCAGAACAATATAGGAGTTTAGTAAGCTGGCCTATATGAGATAATTACCAATAATGTCCTTGTACCAACAAGAAATGAGGAAGCAATATGGGAAAAGATACCCTTCATAACAGCAGCAGCAAAAAAACGCTAAACATTTGCCCTGGCCCATGTGACTCGGTTGGAGGGTCATCCTGTATACTGAAAGGTCACAGGTTTGATTCCCAGGCAGGGTACATTCTTTGTTGCAGGCTTGATCCCCAGTTGGTGTGTAGGAGAGGCAACCAATCAGTGTTATTCTCCCTCTCTCCCCCTCTAAAATAAATAAACATGTCCTCAGGCAAGAATAAGAAAAATCCTAAACATTCAACAATTTTTGTCAGTTCACCGCTATGTTATATCATGTCTTTAATGCTTAGAATGGTACATAGCATATAGTAGGAGCTCAAAGTAAATACAGTATAACAATGAACACAATACACAATTCCTGTCTTCATGGAGCTTAAATCCTACTATTGTTCCTGAACAGTTCAGCTGCCCGTCGCCACAAAAAGGCAAACTCATGAGGCAGGTGCTGGTGCAAAAGGAAAAGTTTACTCAAGTGCACAAACCTAGGAGAATGGTAGACCGCAGTCTCAAAGACCATGTACCCTCCTGCTCAAGCCTGCAGTACGTAGAGGGATAGGGAGGAGAGGGCTTTTTCCCTAACCCAATTATCTTCCTAGCTTTTGGCCACCTGGGGCCCTACTCATATTTCTAGCTTTCTTCCTGCGGGGTGTAAGGACCGCCCCCTGATGACCATCTTGGCCAATGGGCAGAGACTCGCCTGCCGCACCAACTGACTTTTACGGTGGCGGTACGAGGAGGTAAGAGATAACCAAAATATGTGAATTATATAGTATTTTAGAAGGTGAAAAGTACCAAGGGAGGAAGGTGAGTGAGAGAAAAAGAGGGATTGTCGTCATCTGTTTTTTGGTGATTTCCTCCGGACCAGAAGTGTGGGTCTCTAGCGAAACACTCGATTTTCTTAACCCGTTAAACCACCAAAAAAATGTTTTCTCTGATAGAAGTCTTAAAATGCAAAAAAGGTGTTAAATCCCAACAAGGGAGACTTCTCAAAGAGAATGTGAAAACTTTCCTTGTTTTCCTGATGTGTTGAAATAAGAGTTATGAGTCCTCCATACATTCATGCTGTTTGTGATTCAAGACAGAAGTCACCGCTTGTTAATTCTTCCTGTTTCTCCAGAGAAGGGAAAACTTTGCTGGGCTGTAAGTCAGTTGTCAAGTGTGAAAGTTTCCAGAGTCTCCTTCAAAAAAAACAAAAAAAAACGCCAATGAAGTACTTAAGTAAATTTTAATTTAGAAGTTGCGTGTTTATGTAATTAAATGGTCTGTTTACAGAATAAAAATCTAAAAGGATTTTCACAAAAATAAGTGCTCATTTTCAGGTGGTAAGATAGTATTTCCTCGGAGTTTTATCACAGAGTGGTTTGTTTTAATTGTTAACATTCACTATGTTATCGCTATTGCGATTGTTACTCTAGATAAGTGGATAGAGTCCGGAGGGGCTCTCCTGCCGGCAGCTTTGCAGAGGGCTGCCGCGCAGGGGCTTCTGGGGATGGTAGTTCAGTGGCTTTCTTGCGCATGCGCCTTGATCCCGGGCGTGCGCTGAGAGCAATAGTTCCTGCCGCACGGAGGAGAGTGTTCTGGACCGCGCTCCGTTTTGGAGGCGTCGCAGAGGTTGTGGGTGGAAGGTGTGCGGCTTTGAGTCGGCCCTTGGCTGGAGCAGGAGGAGCTGGAAGCGGGCACTGGTGACGGATGATAGGGCCGCCTCGGCGAGGAGGAGGGGGAGGGCTCCGGCACGGCTTTCCTGGGGTGGTGTGGGAAAGGTTGGGTTCGGTTTGGTGGCGCAACTCCAGGTGTCGGGGTGATCGACTCAGGTAGTGCATCTGCAGATTTCGGGCTTGGCTGTGCATCGCCGGGTGGAGGGTTGGTGTCTGTCTTGGGACGTGAATCTCTGGAGCCAAGCGGGCGCAGGGGGCGTCGGCTCAGGTTTTGGGAATAATGGTTTGGGCTCTGCGTCCCTTCTTGGGGACCGAGATGAGCCCAAGCAGTTCATCTCCGAGCATTGGGGGACGGCTTGGGCTCTTCATTCCTCGATTTGGCAGGAGCCAAATCTCGGAGTCTTAGATTCTGAGCGCTGTCTGGGGTTTGATAGCTCTGACTATAGCGGGGCACTCCTGACTTACGGTGGAGGATGTGGCCTCTGGAAATAGGGAACAGAGTCTACATCCCCGCTCTCTACTAATAAATCGGGAATATGCCTCTCAATACAGTTTGAAAAGAAGTGTCCCAAATGATTATCCCCACCCTCACCTTGTGTGCTATGAGCCAGGAAATGCAAACTTCTGGGATTATAAGACACATGGCAAATAGAAAATTGTTAAATAGCAGGCAACAGATTGGAAATTTAAACACTATACGTTTGTTAAAAATTAAAGAATATTAATTATTTTAGGTGTAATGTTAGCATTTTAAACATTTCAGATCTTTTAAAGCAACATAATGAAGTATTTATGGATGAAATAGTGTTATGTCAAGGATTTGCTTCAAAATGATGTGAAGACGTGAGAAGGGGTAGAGGTATATTTGAAAGAGTGATCACATGTTGATAATTGTTTAAGCTGTGTGATTGGTACATGGGGCGTTTCTCACACTATTCTGTGTACCTCTGTATGTTTGAAATTTTCAAAATGAAGTATTTTTGAAGCAGTTTTCTAATTAACAAACTAGGAGGTGCCTGAGCATAGCAAGGCCGGATCCACTCTGAGCTGCACATAGTGTGTGGGGACCAGACCTTGGGAACCCCCCCCCCAACCTGGGTCCCTATACCTGGGAGTCACTGTGACTCAGAAGTGCCGTCAGAGCTCCAGGCCTTTTAATAACATTCTGTGGTTTTCCTCCTTAATGAAATTGATTCATGGGTATTTTATGAACAGGATACTTTTCCCCTCTGTTTCAAAATCTTAAACCTAGTGTGTTCAAAACTGAGCCCCTGATTCTCTTCTACAACACTTGCCTCTCCTATAGTCTTCCCCACCTCCCTGAGTGGCAACTCCGTCCTCCTAGTTACTGAGGCCAACGCCTCCACTCCTTCCTTCTGTTCCCACCCCACAGGCTGTATGGTCAGTGTACATGGAGACCCAGCCACTTCTCACTACCCCCACCTCTACTGCCCTAATCCAGTGCACCATCATCCCTTGCTGAGGTTTTGGGATCACTTCCTAACTGTCTCTTTACTCCCTCCTGCCGCTGTTAGTCCATTCTCAACAGCAGCCAGAGTGATACTGTTGATACCTAAGTTAGATCATGTCACTTCTCTGTTTAAAATTTTCATGTCACTCCCATTAATGAGAATAACCACCAAAATCCTTTAAATCAGTGATTTTCAACCTTTTCCATCTCATGGCACATACATAATCACTAAAATTCTGCAGCACACCAAATAGATATATTTTTTGCCAATCTGACAAAAACAGATACAATTTTGATTCATTCACACCAAGCAGCTGTTACTGTGTTGGCTGTTGTCGAAAAGAGGCCAATGCCCCTGATCAAATAGTCAGGTATTGCAAGCTAGGCTCTTTTGAGCTCCTCCTTCCATATCCCCTCCCCCCTCCCCTCACCCTGCCCCGTAGATGCCGCAGTTTGCAGCAAGCAGAAGCAGCTGGGTGTTTTGGTTTTTTTTTTTTAAATCAAAACACCAAAAATGAAGTTGAGAGAGCCCCGCTCTGTACTACCCAAGCCACACTCAAGTCTTCCTGGTACCCCATAACTGTGCGCCTTGCACCAAGTGGAAAATAAATTACAAGCAGAAAAAAAAAATTCTTGCGGAAAATTGGTTGAAAATTGCTCCTTTAATATCATATACCATCTGGCTCCCATCACCTGATTTCTTCTATTGCTCACTGCCTCGCTCACACCACTTTAGCCACATGCCATGCATGGTGCCACCCCAGGGTCTTTGCACTCACTGTTCCCTCTTTCTATATAACACTCTTCGTACAGACATTTGTATTGCTTACTCCCTGGCTTTGTTGGACCTGCACTCACATACTGCCTTCTCAGTAAGACCTGCCCTGACCACTCTGTTTCATCCCTCCCTGTTCCCCTTTTGTTTATTTTTAAGATTTTTATTTATTTATTTTTGGTGAGAGGGGAAGGGAGGGAGAAAGAGACAGGGAGAAACGATGTTAGAGAGAAACATGGATCAGTTGCCTCTTGTACACAACGTAACTAGGGACAGAACCCGCAATCCAGGTATGTGCCCTGGCCAAGAATCGAACTGGCAGACTTTTGCGGGATGACGGCCAACCAGCTGAGCCACCACTAGTCAGGGCCCTGCCTTTGTTTCTTCATAGCACTTATGACTGCTATAGCTTCAGTGTCTAGATCACTGCCTGGCACACAGCAGGTACTTCATAAATATGTATCAAATGAAGCAATGCTGTCCTCTCTGAGCTTATAGCCGAAGGCAGGAGGTAATTAACTGCAGTATCGTGCTGCGTTAAGAAAAGTGCCAGCCACAGTGGGTGCCCACTACAGCGTGACAGTGTGTACCCCCCCCTGCAGATTTATATCTCAAAATCCTAATGATCAGTATGATATCGTTAGGAGGTAGGGCTTTGGGAGGTGATTAGGTCAAAAACCAGAGACCTCATGAGTGAGGTTAATGCCCTCGCAAATGAGCCCCGGAGAGCTCCCGTGCCCCTCCCATCGTATGAGAAGTCTGCGACCTGGAAGAAAGCCCTCATCCAAACATGGTGGCACCCTGGTCTTGGACCGCCTGACCTCCAGAACTGTAAGAATAAATTTCTGTTTTTATAAGCCACCCAGTCTTTGGTATTTTGTTACAGCCTCCTGGACACAGTAAAACAGTACTTAATGTAGTAGGGGTTATCAAGGAAGACTTCCTGGTGGAAGTAACACCGGAGCCTAGACCTGAAAGATTATAATAACAATAATGATAATAATAGCAACACAGGGTCCAAGCTCTTTAGCATAACATCCAAGATGCTTCAGTTTTGGGCCCCTGGTAATGTTTCCAGTGTCATCTTAGCCACCCGGCCCTTGATTCTCTGTGCTCTGGTCCACACCCAAGTGCTCCCTGTCCTGTGATTGGCCCACAGTGTTTCCCACATCTGCTCTTTTGTCCACACTACCATTGTTGCCCGTTCACTTTTCCTCCCTTGTCACTGTGGCAAATACTTGCTCTTTCTTCAGGCATCAGCTACAGCTCATCGCCTTCTCCCCAGAGCCTTCCCTGACCACCTGGACCCCTCTTGGGGTGTATCGGGTTCCCGTTTTCTGTTTCTTTGGAGAACATCTGATGCAGCACTTCTCACGTTTCAGTGAATGAGTTGGCCCACCTGTCTACCTCTCTAGCTTGCCTACCCTTTCAGGGGTGTCCAACCCACGGTCCAGGATGGCTATGAATGTGGCCTGACACAAAATCATAAATTTCCTTAAAAAAACCTTATTTTGCTCATCAGTTTTTGTTAGTGTTTATATATTTAATATGTGGCCCAAGACAACTCTTCTTCCAGTGTGGTCTGGAGACACCCAAAGGTTGGACACCTTAGGTCAAGGGCAGAATCTTCCTTTCCTGTATGGAGCACTTAGCACACAGCCCAGTACACAGCAGGCAACACTTATTGACACTTCACTGTGTGGGAGGCACTATTCTGAGCACCTGGTACGTAATGACTCAGTGAACTCCCATAGCTACGCTATGATACAGGTTCCCTTTACTTCCTGTCCCATACAGATGAAGGGGCTGAGGCGCGAGGAGGCGGTTTGCTCCAGGGCACACAACCAGCAAATGACAAAGCCAAGCCTTGAACTCAGAGTCCACTTTCTTTGCAGGTGGGCCCTGCTACCTCTTTCCACAGTCACATTTCAGGGACTGTGTCACACCTGAGCAGTGTTCCTCGTACTTTTGATCTCTCATCTGACTTGTTCAATCTAAGAATTAAGGTTGGCAAAGGTCCAGACTTATTCATTCATTCATTCGTTCATTCATGTGGCACCTTTTGCATGCTAAACTTATCACATGTGCATGAATTGTAAGATCTCTTTTCACAAGGAGCACATGGTACAGGAGAGGAAGCGAAAAGTAACCAGAAAAATATAGCACAGTGTGAAAAGTGTTATAATGCGTATTGTAATGATCCAGCATTCTGACCCTACAAGAACGATCCCAGGAGTGGGGTACGTGGCATAGTCACTAGGAAAGCCCTCCCGTAGTTGGAGTCACTTGTTCTGGCCCGTGCCAGGCTTTGTCCTGTGCCTACAACCGTGTCTCACTGGTCTCAGGTTTTCAACCGGCTCCGGAGGGCAGGGCTGTGTACCGTGCCAGGGGACCACACCAAAAATGTGCCATTTGCATTATAAGAGGCACCAACAGACAATTTTTCAACAGCTAGCAGTCCAAGCGCCTTGTTCTAACAAAATCAGTATATTAGAATAATTGTCCAACAGGTGAAAGAAAAGTATCTTGAGGAAGAGAGATATTTTCCTAATTTGCCCGAAGGCATCACGTGGAGTAGGGACAGCCCAGTCTGCAGCCCTGCCACAGGCCCTGAGGGCTGAGGCTGATCCAGTAGCGCCCTCTGTCTCAGATGCTCACAGGTCACAGATGTAAACTTTGGAATGATCACGTGACATTCATGAGGGGAACCTCGGCCAGCAAGTTTCTCGGGGGGGGGCCGCTGTAGATGGAAATAAGGAGTCATCCTGGCCGCAATCTTGTTGCTCCAGTGGGAAAAGGGGTGGCAATTCCCTCTAGTGGAGAATGCTCCAACACGGCTTTTATTAGGGTTGGGAAGTGCAGGGGACACAGCACTCTTGCATAGCTTATCCATCCATGTCCAACAGGCTACAGTCATAAAAACTAACACTATCACTAGATAGCAATTGAAGAAACACAGAAATCTTTTCAGGTTGGGCTCTAGGAGACATGCAAGTTCCAGATGGCTGTAAAAGTGTACATAGTGAAGTAGGGAGTTTCACCCAAGCACCTCAGTTATACTAACAGGGCTTATCACTGAGCAGAGCCCACTTCAGAGGACAAAAGTGTACATTTCAGGCCTGATTCTCACAGGACCCTCGGAGTTAGAATCGAGTCATGCCTGCCACCTGCGTTATGACCTGGTTTTCCAGGCAGACTCACGAGCCCCTTTCAGAGCTTGCTCCTGCAGGGCTACAGTCTCCGAAACCCCACCAAGCGGTCCCCAACACATTCACGCTCACACACACAGAAGCGACCGTCTTCATCCTGCTCCCCAGAATACATCCCCGGGCACATCCTGGAAGACGTACCTACTTCAGGTCAGTCTCTCCCCACAGCTCAGCTCTACAGCCCCTGGAACTTCTGCGGGGAGGAGCTGGGAATCTGGAAGCAGGGTTTGGGGAGGACTTGGGGCTTATATTTCTGAGCAATTTCAGTTCCGAAATCAGTTGCAGCTTTTCCCTCTAGGTCCTCCTGCCTCAGAAGGAGGCAGTGATACAGTCACTGCCACAGTGACTCAGATCAGAGTGACGATCAGACTGAATGAATGACAGAGGCATGTGTGGGCAAGAGCTGCGTGGGCTTCAGAAGGTGAGGGGAAAATGGGTCTTGAGGTGCCACACGCTGAGTCTCTTTGGTTCCCCGCCCCAGATCTACTCTCCATCTTGCCCCGTCCCGAGAGACCAACATTGGTCCCTGACCTGGCTGCCTTTGGCCAATGGGAAGTCACAACAGAAGAGTTTGGAGAGAGAGAAGAGTGACTTGGAGTCTCTAGTCCTCTGATTCTCTCTCTGCAGGGGTGTCGCAGTGTCACCAGGCAGGGACGGGCACAGGTCGGGTCGCCTAAGGCCCGCCTGTAGTGTGTGCGTTCTCCACTCTGTGCAGGAAGGATTTCACAAGCGCGTCCAGGTGACTGTGAGAGTAGTTTGTTTATTAAAGCTGGGCACAGTGAAACAAGGAAGGGCTTAGCATAGAAGAAGCCACAGGAGAGCCTGGGCGGTGCTCTGATTGGGAAGGAGTGAGCCAAGGCGGGGCTGCTGTGCACTCACTGGGAAGTCGGAGGAAAAGGGCGCCTTGGAGACAGGGTCAGGGGGAGGTCTGGGACTGCTGCTGCCTCCCGGTGCTCCCCTGGTTGCAAGTCTTGTGGGGACCCTTAGAGCTCAGAAGGAAATGAGAAGTTCATGTCTTCAGGGACAAGGCATGCTTTAGAGTGAGTCCCCGCTAGAGTACTTTTTTTTTTTTTTTTTAGAGAGAGAGAGAGGAAGAGGGAGGGAGAAAGAGAGGGCGAGAAACATCAATGTCTGGTTTTCTCTTGCGCGCCCCCTACTGGGGACCTGGCCCAAAACCCAAGCATGTGCCCTGACTGGGAATCAAATCAATGACCCTTTGGTTCACAGGTCAGCGCTCAATCCACTGAGCCACACCAGCCAGGGTCCCCGCTCGCTAATACTCTTTGCCTAGAGGGTTTTATCTCCCTTCTGCAGGCAAAAACCTCAGGGGAGGGTTTCAGCAGAATATTCATCAGTTTTCCAGGTATGTTTCTACTATGCTGAAGCATCAAAATGAGTGTATAGGGGAGTTTGGGATTATTCTTTGGTTTGCTTTACTGTTTTATTTTGGATCTCTCTGGCTCTAATGGGGTTTTGTTATTTGTTCCTCTGACTTTATCCGTCCTTGGGTTTGGCTGGCACAAATGGCATTAATCAGGTCTCTGTCATCTATCTCCCTGACCAGACTGGTTTAAGTTATTTACTCTGAGGTTAGGGAGGAGAGGGGTAAACCATTTGCTCTCAAGTGTCCTTGGTTAGGGGAGATAAGGGAAAAGCTGGCTGTAAGTTGTTCAAATTGTTTGGCCTTGTTCAATTTTCTTGTCTTAGTTTTCCTGTTGCCCTTGCTCAAGAATTTTCCTAGCTTCTTACTCTCTTTCCTCAACAGGTTCCTCTTAACAAAAAGTTACAGTTGCTGTCACGCGGTCCTTCCACACAGCCTTCTCTGTTCCAGGCTCCAGTACTTGTTTCCTTCCTTCAGGCCCAGGTGTAGTGAGGGCACCTCGCGCTCACGTCCCTGTGGTTCCCTTACACCCAGGCTACATCATTGTAAGTAGCCTGTTTATTAAACTCCCTCAAGTTTGAATGTGCTGCCTGGTTCCTGCCAGCACCCTGACTTGACAAAGGCAGGGACAGCCAGAAACCAGAAATCTAGGAAACCAACCCCCCACTGTGTGGGTGCATGTGTGTGCGCAGGTGTGTGTGATTCCACCCACCCCACGGTTGGCTCCTAGGAGAGAGCAGATTCCGGGAGAGGGGAGCGGAGTGTGCTCGTGTCTGCGCATGCTCTCAGGTGTTAGCGCCGCTTCTGTTTCCGAGTCTGTTAATGTCAGGCAACCATCGATGGAGTGCTTGATCAAAGGCAGGATGTTTACTGGGAACAGAAGAAAAAAGACCAAGTCTTGGTTATTTCTTCAGGATTTACAGTTTTTTGATGGGGTTAGGGGGGAATGTTTCTGTGGTTTTAATTTTTGTAAAGCTACGTGATTCGTGCTCTACTAAGGAACTGAATAAATCTTTGTAGAGCCCAGACTATGGCTGATTTATGCTTTTTCTTAAAGGCAGGGAAAGGGGGAAAGGAATCTAAGAATTTGTCTAAGACGATTCACATCCTATTAATCCAAACATATAACATTGACATGCAACTCAAAGGGTGGACAGTGAACTGGTGACAGTTGGGGAACTCAGTGTTACTGGTCTGTGACCAGATAATTTCAGAACTTCAGTGTAAATGTTTAAAAATTTTATAGCGTCCTGACCTGCATGGCTCAGTTGGCTGAGCATCGTCCTTCAAAGCGAAAGGTTGCTAGTTTGATTCCCAGTCAGGGCACATGCCTGGGATTTGGGCCTGGTCCTCCAGCTGGGACATGTGCGAGAGGCAACTGACTGATGTTTTTCTCACACGTTGAGTTTCTCTCCCTCTTTCTCCCTCCCTTCCCCTCTGTCTAAAAATAAATAAATTAATTATTTAAAAAATAAAAATCTGTATAGCAATTTTAGTAACTATATGATTGATTAATAACACAAAATTAGGCTTGTAATTTGAATTCCTTTTTATTTCTTTTTTCTAGAAATGTTTTTGTGACTATATTTTACCAAAATATTCATCTGTGACAGATTGAAAGTAACAGGGATAATGATAGGAAACGGATCCTTCACCACAGGTGGTTTGAAGCACAATCCAGGAGGACAGAGAATGATTTAGGGGCTTTATCTTTTCATCTTTGGGGTTCCCACAGTGCCTAAAGCAGTGATTTAATCCAATAAGTTTCTCCTCAAAGGCCAGAGGCCACTGTGTTCACAGGACTTACCAGACCAAATCCCAGAAGGAAATAAGCCGCACCTTCCAACTAGGTAACTTGAGGGGAGCTTCATAAGGGCCAATTTGCAAAGGCCATGGGCACAGGGTGTTGCAGTAGTCCAGGGCCAGAACCAGCAGGGTGACTCACTGCCCCTCCAGTCTGTCACTGAAGGGCTAAGAGAGAGTCATTCCAGAACCTGGAGAAAGACCTACGAGAAGAGGACCAGTGACAGAGCTGTGGCCTTGGTCCACAAGGGGCATGGAGCCTAGCCAGTCCAAAGGGACGCCCAGGGAGAGTGGGGGAAATAAACACCCCGACTGCCTGCTGGCTTTTCCCACTGGTTGAACCACCCCTGCAAGCGGTGCAGAGAAGGGAGTTGAGTGCCTGTGGTGTGGCTGGCTCAGGGCATTCTGTCTGCCCGCTTCCCTCTGCCTGCAGCCCTACTGGGTGCCGAGCTCAGTGTGCCATAAGCATTTCCAGAGCAAAGACTGGGCCTCACATGTTGTCGGTGTGTCATCGATATCTGCAAAAATAATAGGGCTCCGGAGGATGGAATGAGAACAAGAAGGAGGTGGTTATGGAACGGAGAGTTCAGATCTTAGGTAACCGAAAATTCTTCAGGTCACAGGTCCTAGTTCACGGGAACAGATCTTGTGTGTGAAAGTGCAAGCAGAAGAAGCCCCTCCCCACCCCCACCTCCCACTGCCCCATCATCCTGAGAGCACCATCCAAATCAGCAATTCTGGAATCTCAGTTACTAGGATGTAGGTACATTCACAAGAATAGGGAAAGGAAAAGAATGCGGCAGTTTTGACCAAAAACTAGGGGGGGGGGAGAGAGGCATTACACAAGGCCCTGGGACAGGGGTGGGGGAAGGCTCAAGGAGGTGGGAGTTCAGTCTATTAAGACTGAGATGAGCTCTGGCTGGTGTGGCTCAGTGGATTGAGTGCCAGCCTGCAAACCAAAAGGTCATGGGTTTGATTCCCAGTCAGGGCACATGCCTGGGTTGTGGGCCAGGTCCCCAGTTGGGGATGTGAGAAAGGCAACCAATCCATGTATCTCTTGATCAGTGATGTTTCTCTCCTCTCCTTCCCTTCCCCTCTCTCTAAAAATAAATCAATAAAATATTTTTTAAAAAATAAAACTACACTTAAAGAAAAAAAGAAAGACTAAGAAGAGAGCCCTGGCTGGTGTGACTCACTTGCAAAAATCAAAAGGTCATGGGTTCAATTCCTGGTCGGGGCACATGCCTGGGTTGCAGGTTCAGTCCTGTTTGGGGCACATTCGTGAGGCAGCTGATTGATGGTTCTCTCTCACATAGATATTTCCCTCTCTTTCTCTCTCCTTCTCTCTAAAATCAAAAATAAAATAAAAAATTTTAAAAAACACTGAAAAGAGAGGAAAGGATATCTTGGGAGAAAAAAATGTGTGAGGAAAACTGTACAGATAAGAAGGAACGGGTACTCACTGACAGCTTGTTAATGCCTTGGCTCACGGGTTCTTCCTCTCTGCAGTTCTGCCTTCTCAGGATCCGACCTTTCCAGGAGGATGACAGTGTGATTAAGTTCCAGGTGGGTTAAAGTTTCCTTTCTCCCTCTTAAATACCATGCTCAGTCTGAGGACCTGGAGATCTCTCATTTCTGAAAGGAGGTCAGCAGTGCCTGAGGGACAACTTGCGTCAGGCACTTTGCCTTGCTTATAACAGCCGTGTGAAGTAGGTGGTATTCCTCCCATTGTAGAGATGGCTAGTTGTCAAGATGTCTAACTCAGTGCTACTCCGAGTACAGTTTGTATACCAGTGCCGCTGCATGGACTGCTTGTCACTGGTCCATGAGAGATAAGTACAGAACCTAAGAGTAAGATAGTACAGAAACTTTTATAGCAATTCAGTGTTGCCACAGCATCTGGACACATGGTCAGCATGCACATGACCCCCCTCTGGATAGCATGGGTCTGGCAGCAAGGTTAGAATGGGTATGTATCAGTCAGGGTTGAGCCAGTGAAACGGAACCAGTAGGAGACAGATCTTAAGAGATTTATTGCAAGGGAACTGAGGGACGTGATTGTATGGGCTACGCAAGTTGAAGTTCATAGAACAGCCGATTAGGAAGGAGGACAGGCTGGAACTCCTGCACCCAGGGAAGCTGCTGTCTGCCAGTGCAACTTCCTTATCTCTCAGCCTTAGTTTTGCTGTTAAGGCCTTTCAACTCATTGAAGCAGGCTCATCTAGACTATCTAGGGTACCCTTTGTTAAAGTCCACTGATTATATAGACTTTATCGCATCTACAAAATGCCTTCACGACAACACCTAGATTTTTGTTTGATTCAGTAATGGGCCTGTAGGCTGGCCAAGCTGATACATGAAAAACATCATCACAGGTGGAGCAAGGATTTTTTTTCAATCATGAAAAAAATTTAATTATGAAAATACACAGAGAAAAGATGCGTAGCACCGTGAATCTCCACATATAATACCCATCATGCCATTTCAACAATGAACATTTTTCTTCATCTCTTTTTTACTTTTCTTTCCCGAAGCATTTGCAAAGAACTAAGAATAAAGAATAATGCACATAGCATGCTATTTTATACTGTAGTGTTTTCTCTGACCTTATCACTTTACTTTAGTTCCTCACTATAGGCAGCTAAAATAAACAAGTTCACGCTTTCACCCTTCTGCCTCGAATCCATCTTGCCCAAGCCCACAAATTCATTAAGTACATTTTCCATCTTCTAAGTCACTGCCAGCAACAGGTTTACAAAACGTTTTACAGCCACATCACTCAGGTTACCATCTCTCCAGCCTCCCGTCATAGTTCCCTCAATTATTACCGCCTGGCCCCAGAGCCAGTGCCATGGACAGCACTCTGCTTGCGGTAACGGTTTTTGTGCTGGTTAACTCTGGTGGGAAAGCAGAGGGACATGAGAGTGCCCAGCAACGTGCAAGACCTCTTAGGGCCTGTGCTTACTACTGGAGCCAGTCCTGTGGCCAAACCTGAAGTCAAGGGGTATGGAAATTCACTCTGGTTTTTCAGTGAAATTAGGGAGCCTGAGATAATATTTTTAAATGGGAATCTAATTTATCACACACTCCCATATAGTCCAGTATATATTACTAAAAAAAGAAATGAACCATCCTGGCCAGGTGACTCGGTTGGAGTACCATCCCATTAACCAAAAGGTTTCGTGCTCAATTCCCAGTCAGGGCACATACCTAGGTTGTGGGTTTGATCCCGGGTGAGGCATGTACGGGAGGAAACTAATGGATGTTTCTCTCTCACATCGCTGTTTACTCTCTCTCTCTCTCTCCCACTTCCTATCTCTCTCAACTCAATAAACATATCCTTGGGTGAGGATTTAAAAAATGAGCTAATGCCCTAACTGGTGTGGTTCAGTGGATTGAGTGCTGGCCTGTGAACCAAAGGGTCACTGTTCAATTCCCAGTCAGGGCACATGCCTGGGTTGTGGGCCAGGTCCCCAGCAGGGAGTGCACAAGTGGCGACCACGTATTGATGTTTCTCTTCCTCTTTCTAAAAATAAATAAAATCTTTTAAAAAATGAACTAATTAAAAATTGTCAGTATTCTTTGGTATCATCAAATACCCGAACAATTGTCAAATTTCCATGATTATCTCAAAAGTGCTTCTTCTTTTGTGTCACTCACTGTATTCTTTTCCACAGTATCCCGTAAGTGGAAGCACTCGATTAGTTTCAGGTTCAAGCGGTTACAAGAATATATCACAGGTAGTGCTCTGTGCTAAGGAAAAGATTTTAAGATTTTTACATTCATGTCTATTGGCTTATAAATTTGGTTTACTCATATTTTTAGACTGTCCTTGTACCTGAATCCTAGAGCAGTTTCTGCATAGGATCCCTGCAAGGGACACCTAGCTGCAAGGGTGATGGCAAAATGGGTGTTTTGTTTTCCCAGACTCCAGCTCAAAGCCAAGAGAGAAGAAAGGGAGGAAGCTGGGTGAGCCTCCATCCGTAACCCCTCATCCCTACAGTGTCTGTGCCCCGTGGGCTGTAGGGAATTTGGTTTTCCTGGCTCACTAGCACCAACTCTGTTTGCAGCCCCAGCCTTGCAGAATCTCTCTACTGCCCCCACCCTGTGTCCAAGCTACCATAAGGCCAGTTGTTAAATGGAGAGTGTGGCTTGCAGCACCCCAGCTCCAGTATTGCAACATGAGGTTTAGAAATGAGGTTTGGCCCTGGCTGGTGTGGCTCAGTGGATTGAGTGCCGGCCTGCAAACCAAAGGGTCACCGGTTTGATTTCCAGTCAGGGCACATGCCTGGGTTGTGGGCCAGGTCCCCAGTGGTGGGTATAAAACAGGCAACCACACATTGATGTTTCTCTCTCTCTCTCTCCCCTTCCCTTTCCCTCTCTCTAAAAATAAAATAAATAAAATCTTTAAAAAAAAGAAGGAGGGTTTGGAGCACAAAGACAATAACATACAGACTGGCACAGCTTTCAACTTTGCTCTTCTTCCAGCGGTCATTTGTGTGGATAGTAGATGATGTGGCAGGCGCTTGATGTTTTAGGAAACGGTGACCTTCATGGACGTGGCTGTGGTCTTCACTGAGGAGGAGCTGGTGCTGCTGGACAAGATCCAGATAAACCTGTACCCAGATGTGAGGCTGGAGAACTTCCAAGCCTGGTCTCGGTAGGTGAGGACAGTGACCCCCTATGACTGAGATTCAAACCACTGGTCCTGTTTCCTCAAAGGATCAGCTTCAACCAGATAAAAATGTGCCAGTTTAAGCACGAAGGGAAACTTTGGCCACTGGAGAGCAAATGATGACAAGAACCCTGCAGTTCATGAGTTTTAACAGATACAGAAAGTGTGTGAGGAGCGGGTAGATCTGGGAAGTGTTGCTGAGGGAGCTGTCCTCCACCCTGCACTCTCCCCACTGCGCCCCCCCCCCCCCGCCCCCACCTGTGGGCCTCTGATGTAGTCAGTGAGCCTCCCGGGACCTCCACTGTGAGTCTCTCATTCTTTCCTCCTACTTCTCCTCAGTGGGAATGATAAAGTGCACATACTGCCAAGGTCCTGGGTCCTATAGGTGCTTCAAGTGCTTCTAGAGAAACACTGATGTTTGGACAAATTGATGTTAAAGGAAACAAACCAGGATCTGGTATCTAGTAAGTTGCTTGTTCCTGTAATCTTGTACAGTACATGGAAGGTCCTTGAGATCCTTTGTGTCTCTCATCTGGCCAGCACTCCATTATTATGTGATGTGTGTGTGTGTGTGTGTGTGTGTGTGTGTGTGTATGTATGTATAAAACATGAGTCATATGGGAGCCTTTCCTGTACCTTTTGTAGAAAAATGATTAAAGGCTTTTCATTCTTTTTATTGACAAGTCTTATAGCAGGAAGGTGAATTTCTTCCTTTATAAAATTTCCCCAAAATTTCTTTTGATTTCCCTGCAATACCTGATTCTTTATTGGAAGTTCACAGGTAGAATCACTCTGGTTCTAATTGTTTCACATGAGTACAAGCTAGTTTTCTCAAAACTTCTGGATAGCCCTGCCTGGTTCAGTTGGTTGGAGCGTCATCCTGTAATGGGAGGGTCACAGGTTCAATTCCTAGTCGGGTACGTACCTAGGTTGCAGATCTGGTCCCTGGTGGTCCGGGTGCTTATAATTCCCAGTCTGGGCGGAAGCAACCAATCAATGTTTCTCTCTCTCCCTTCCGGATTCAACCTGCAGCCTGGGTATGTGCCCTCACTGGGAATCCAGCCTTCAACCTTTCCCCGCACAGGACCACGCTCCAACTAACCGAGCCACTTCTCCAACCAACTGAGCTACAGTCGCCGGGGCTGTAGCCTCATTTCTTAACGTTTGTTGTTAGATTTGGAAGGGATAGTTTGTAAATGTGAAAGCTATGTTAATGAGTTTTGTGCTTTTGATACGCTTTTTAAGGCGTCTTTCATTATTTAGTTGTATTTTATTCAATTAATAGTTGGTATTTTGATTATTGAAATTATTGGTTGTGTATTGTAGATAATTGAGAGTATATAAAACTTGAGTAAAATTTTGAATTATTTTTAGGATGTACAGATAACAACTGTTAACATTTTAATGTATTTTTTTCAGATTTTTATGTTTATTTACCTACATTTTACAAAAGAGTTGCCAGAGGTCTTTTTTTCCCCCTCCTTTGCTTTTTACTTTCGGAATTTACAGTATGGCCGAATGCTCAAGAATAGGATAACGGTGCCCCACAGACTCATCACCAAGCTTTAACCCTAGTCAGTATTTGCTCATCTTGTTGCATCTTATCTTCCTACGCACACCACCCTCCGCCACCCGGTCGCGTTTGAAGAAAAAAAATCGAGATAAAAGGGAAGGGATGGCAAGCTTGCTCAACAGTATAGAATTAAGATTGACTTTCCTAAAGAGAGCAACCACTATCCAAATACTGACTACCCAAAAGGAAAAGGGCAGCCTTGAGGAAATGGCTGCATCACAGGAGATTCAGGAAGCGTAGTCCAGAGAAGATCCGCAGGGTGAGAGACAATTACACTCCCGGAAAGCCCCCTTTAAAGTATTTGGTTGGAGCAAATAACACAAGTAAACAATAGAGTTCTCTCAAGTTTGGAAGCATTTCGGCTGCAGAAAAGCGGGGTTATGGAATTTGTTCCAGATACGTACGCTAGAAAACTCAATCCAGACTTTCGGAGTAGCAGCCGGCACTTCCTTCCTAGGAAGGCGTCGAAGTAGCTTTGGAATTCTGGGAAGTGTAGTCCGGGAACCCTGTAGTGTAGTCGGCTAACTTCCGCTGCAGGAGGCCGAGGCAGTGTCCCTGAGCCCGTCAGGAATTCTGGGAAGCGTAGTCTAGGAGGCCTCTGTAGGCAGAGTCGCTTCCGACCCAGGTACTCGAGGCCGCGGCCTTCGTTCCTCTCGGAAAGGTGAGCCCGTTACTTCCCGTGGCCCGCTGCCCGCTCGCACACTGACTTTTCTTCGCCTTGCTGTGAGCCAGTAGCTAGCGAGCCGTAGACCTTGAGAAAGAGAGTCGGCTTGCAGCGAGGGGGGCTCGTGCATCCTTTGAATGAGCCTGCGGAATTGGGGGACGGTGGTTGCATGCCCGGTTCAGGGCCCTGGGGTACAGCGTTGGGATTCAGGGTCTCCTGGGTTCTGTGCTTTCCCAGCCCTTTTCCCGACCACCTGCCAGCGTGCCGCTTCCTAACAGTATAACATTCGGAGAGCATCTTAATGTCTCTGCCTGTTTCTTCTTTAAGCGGGTGTTAATGACTACCTAATAGAGGTATTTTGAGAGTTAAATGAGAATGTAGAAGCAAAAGACTTAGAGCCTGGCTTATGGAACAAATATGTCTTTTGTCACTAGAGCTTTGTAATTTCTGGAGAAGCACTCAGTTCCCTGAAAGCTGTGAACCCGGGATGGGGTTAGAGCTCCTTAGTGCTTGTCTCATCGCTGAAGGAAGCGGGGCAGTACGCGGGGTGCTTTTAACGTGAAGTTTTGGAGAGGGTCATGCCTGACTGTTGTCTGGGATGTCCACTGTAGTGTGTGCAGATTAGATGAAGATCTAATCTCTCCCAGCCTCCTCTCCTTTCTAGCCTTGACTCCTGGGAAAACGCTGCATGGGGGAGGGAATGACCCTTCGGCTCCTAGCGGCAGAGCCTCACCTGAGTAGGATTTAGCATATTTCTTCCTCTTTTATCTTTTAAGGGAGAAGATATTTCCTTCATGCATCCACAAATTTTTCTGCTTCGAAGATGCCATGATATTTGTTGAATAATGTAGGAAGGGATGGGGAGTACTTGGGCAGGTGTAATAACAATGATGCTTAATCATTGAGTGCTAAATATTCGAGGAGTTTTATACGAATTAACATTTAATCCTCACCAGAGCCCATGGAGGTCAGGGGTGCTGTTATTCTCATGTTAAAGATGAGGAACTGAGGCACAGAGATGAAGTTGTTTATCCTAAGTCACAGAGCTAGTAAGACCTTGAGCTGGGATTTGAATTTAGGCAGGTTCAGTCCATCGTCTTAGTTGTTGATGTGCTTAGGATCAGGTTGTGAAGGCATGTTTTGGATTTTTGTAGAGGGCCGTGAAAGCTATGTCTGCGAGCTTTGAGTTTTATTTATACACACACACACACATATATATATATAGTGCCTGCAAGTTAATTGTACTTTATTTGAAATAATATTTATAGTTCAAATTCTGATTATAGAATTGATTGCATATTGCAAAGGATTAAGAAAATATACAAAGTATAAAGAAAAAGATTTAATTACCCATGACCACAGGATACAGAGATAATAGTAATATTTTAATGTTTTCCTATTCCATAGATTTATTTTTGGATTTTTACTTAAGTTTTACAAAACAAGTATCATAGGTCTTATTTTCCCCTTAATTTTTTACTATGGAAATGGACAATCATAGCCAAGTGTGATAATAAAATAATGAACCCCTATGGAACCATCACCCCGATTCCACCCTTGTTAACATTTGTCGGTCTTGTAGCAACTGCTCCCCTCCAGATTTTCATGTTTCAGTATTTGAAGCAAATCCCTAACATTGAGTCAGTGTGATAGTGATGGACTTACTGACATAACTGTCAAAAGTGGATGGTCAACCCTTGTTTATATCCAGAACCAAGAAAGGGAGAGACGTTAGCAGCTACTCTAAGGTGTTCCGTCTTTGCATTGTGGAGAATGGCACTTACTGAGAAAGCTAAGGGGTGCAGAGTGTTGTTGCATTTTGGAAAGGGATGGTTATGGATTTTGTTTTCTCTCACACAGTTTGACTCGCCTGTGTCCTGGGCTTCTATTCCTTATTTCTCTCTGTTCACTGAAAGTTCTGTCGTTGGGACCATGTCTTATTTTTCTCTGTGTCAGCACAAAGAGCAAGGTTGCTCTTAGTGGCTAGTACCGCTCCACCATCCTCCAGGGCGAAGATCAGGCTACATTTTCTCCATCGAGCCCATCTGGTCCCCTCCCTTATCCTTTCTGGGTTTGGGGGCCCCTTCGGTGTTCTCCCAGAGGACCCAGCTTAAACTCTGCTCTGGCAATCCACCAGTGTGGTATAATTGCCGATTATCAAATTGTTCTCCCACACTAGGCTCTGAGCAAACACACATCTGGGGATTGTATCCCTTTTAGAAGGTGACCCGCAAATATTGGGTGAGTGAAAGAAAACTCATCTCTTTCACTGCTAATTACGGGACCAAGTTAATGCTTGTTTTTGGTAGTTATGCATCTTTCTGTGGGTTCTCCAGCCGTGGCAGGAACTGGGGAGGGGTGGGTATTCCACTAGAGGGGCGGAAAGTCTCAGAGGTGCTAAAAGGTCTGCCTTATTCATGGCCAGGACTAGACCATTTTTTAGGTCTTTCTCTTTATCAGGTAACCTTGTAGTTGCCCGGGAAGAGTAAGTAAGGGAAATAACAACATCTGTAGAGAGCACTGAATAATCTTGAGGAAGAACCCAAAGAAATTAAACTTCTGCTCTCCAAATCCTTCCAAGGGTCGAGCACTGAGTCAGTATGTTTTGCAGATGAGAAACTCAGTAGCATCTTTCATTATATCCGCGTAGGAAGGGGATGTGCCATGAAGCCTTTCAGAAGGGTGGTCTCAGTCTAAACCTGTGTTATTACCCCGGCCACAAACTATGAAGTAGGAAGCTATAATCCCTTCCACCTACATGCCTCAAAGACACGACGGCAAGGCCAGTTTTATGATGTAGAGTAGTGTCTGCTTCTCTGCAGCTACAAGACAATAGAAAGCGTTTGTACATATTACAACACTTTCCCACTACTCATGCATGTACTTCTGACAATGCTCCTGTGTTGTTGATGTTTTTATCCCAATGTTGTGGGTCACAGAAATGAAGCCTAGGGAGGTTTATTAATACAACCATGTATGTAAACATGGAGAGCAGTGTGTAGCCAATATATATAGCAATGTCTGGTTTTAAAAGGAATTGTCACCAGAGTCCACTTTTTTTAAAAAGGTTTTATTTATATATTTTTAGAGAGAGGGGAAGGGAGGGAGAAAGAGGGAGAGAAATATCGATGCGAGAGAGAAACATCAATCAGTTGCCTTCTTAGAAACTGCAACCCAGGTGTGTGCCCCAACCAGGAATCAACCAGTTCCTTTGCGGAAGGACGCCCAACCCACTGAGCCACATCGGTTAGGATAAGGGTCCACTTTAACCCGTACATTCCACCGCCTCTCCTTTCCCACATTTCCCAGGATCAGGAGCACCACAGGAGCCACGAGGTGTTTAGGACTGCTGGGCAGGGCCATGGAGGATGCCCCGTGAATGCAGGCATCCTTCCGGGTCGGCCTTGGGGCAGCTGGAGTCCCGCCCCAGCTCTGCCTGCTGCCTGGGGGCAGCATCTGCCTGGGGGAAGGGACACCCTTTTCCAGTTTGCACAAAGATCTATTTCCCTTTCTCTCATGGCTTCTTTCTTACTTTGTTCTGCCTTCTGCCTTCTCAGGTCTCTCAGAAAAGACAGAGAAAATGACCAAGTTCCAGGTGAGTTGGGTTTCTATTTCTGTCACTTAACATGTTATTTCACTTCTCAGCAAGTGAATAGCCTTTTTCTCTTCCTTGAGAAGTATAAAGAGTGACCACAGATGTTTAATACCATTTACCTGACATGCTTTTTGTTTCATTTTTTAAAAAATTTCCCTTCAGTATTTTTTATCATTTTATTTCATAAATAATAGTGTAAAAGAGACTAGAAATTTTGTTTATGTATTTATTTTAATAAACATTTTATTTATTTATTAAAAGATTTTATTTATTTATTTTTAGACAGAGGGGAAGGGAGGGAGAAAGAGAGGAAGAGAAACATCAATGTGTGGTTGCCTCTCAAGTGGCCCCCACTAGGGACCTGGCCTGCAACCCAGGCATGTGCCCTGACTGGGAATCGAACCAGTAACCCTTTGGGTCGCAGCCTGTGCTCAATCCACTGAGCTACACCAGCCAGGCCTATTTATTTATTTTAGACAGAGTGGAAGGGAGGGTAAAAAAGAGGGAGAGAAGCTTCAATGCGTGGTTGCCTCTCACATGCCACCCCCGCCAACTGAGGATGGGACCCGCCTCAGAACCCAGGCATGTGCCCTGACTGGGTATCAAACCCACGACCCTTCTGTTCACAGGCCAGCACTCAATCCGCTGACCCACACCAGCTGGGACGAGACTAGAAATTTAAAAAATGAAAAACCCACACACTACTCTACTTACAAATCACCTATTTTGTCCTGTGGTCATGTTCTTTTAATTTTTTAATTTTTTAAAACATTTTATTTATTTATCTTTAGAGGGGAAGGGAAGGAGAGAGGGAGAGAGGGAGAGATATATCAATGTATGGTTGCCTCTTGTGCATCCCTTGCCAGGAACTGGCCCACAACCCAGGCATGTGCCTTGACTGGAAATTGAACCAGCGATCCTTTGGTTCACAGGCCCGCGCTGAATCCACTTAGCTACACCAGCCAGGGCATCCTGTGGTCATTTTTATGTGCATTCATAACTGTGCTTGCAGTAATAGACACAATTTTGAATTGTTTTTTATTTTCAGTTGAAATTATAGCCCTTAATTGTTCATCTAACATTCCTTCAATGACTGGTGTACACCCCACTTTTAAGTATTTCCCATTCACAAACTTCAAAGTTCTCAGGGTTCTTGCAGTTTTGCACAGTGGCGTCAGTTTTCCTACATACGATCTTTACGTAAAAAGCAGTTCTGACAGAATTGTAATAGCATCTGCCTGTGTCTTCCAGGGACCCAAAACTAAAAAAATGCTTTTTTGCCACTGACATACTTTGTAAAAAAGATGCCTAAACATGGCTCTGTCTCACAGGATCATACTGAATGGAGTGGAACTCAGGAAAAAATAGCATCAGGTGTTTTCATACAAAAAGGGCTAAATTCTTTCTTCCCGGGACCTGAAGCTTTCTGTGTGTGTGTCTGTTTGTGTGCCGTGTGTGTGCCCCCGTTCGTAGATTATTTTATTAGAGTAGTGCAGGTACTTAATTTAAAACTCCAGTCAGACTGTAGGATGCGGGCCTGTTCCATCTGTCACTTTCTTCACTGCTCGGAGGGGGACTTAGCACCAGCTTTGCTGTTGACCTGACCATAGAAGTTCATGTGAGCTTCAGTTCCGCTCAGGTTCTGACAGAAGTCACCTATCCCACTGACTTCCAAGGGCTTTGCTGCCTGGCTCTGGAGTATCAGGCACACTGATCAGGTGGAAAGAGAAGCAGAAAATTCCAAACCATCCAGAGTTCTCTCTCATTCAGAGACTATGAGGTTTGGAGCTCCAACCAGAAATGCAGGGTTGGTCAGGTCTTTATGTAAAAAATATAACTTTCCATACAGCAAACTGTTACAAGACCGTAGCAAAGTAGGATGAAAAGGGTTTTTTTTGTTTGTTTGTTTGTTTGTTTTTAGATTTTATTCATTTATCTTTAGAGGGGAATGGAAGGGGAGAGGGAGAGAAATATCAATGTATGGTTGCCTCTTCTGCATCCCCTGCTGGGACCTGGCCTGTAACTCAGGCATGTGCCGTGACTGGGAATCGAACTGCGATGCTTTGGTTTGCAGGCCCGCGTTCAATCCACTGGATGAAAAGTATTTACAGCAAGTTAACATTATTACAAAACAAGAACTAGAGATGACTAGCAAATAAATGAAAGAGAATGACCTTCATGACTCATCAACGTCATGAAAAAGTTTTGAAATAACTTTTTTACTACCCAAATTTACTTCCGACTCTATCAATTTTTTTTCTTTTTTTTTTTTAAGTACTGTCTTCAGTGTTGGCCAAGGTATAGAGCTTTAGTGATTTATACCTTCTTGGAAGAAGACTAAGTTGGAAAAGCCTTTTTGAAGGAAATACCTGCCATTATGACTTCAAAACTTTAAAGGCTATTATTCTCTAAAGTTATTATTTCTACTTTTTGGAATTTATTTTAAGGAGATGATCGACAGATTTCCAGGGACTGAACTCTCCATGAAAGGCGCTTTTTTTTTTTTTGGACAATATTATTTATAATAGATAATCTAAAACTAAGTAAGCCTGCATTATATGGATTAGGTCAGTATATTCTCATCAACTCCTTGAATTTCCATGCAGCCCTAGGATGGGGTGACAGATGATGATGGTAGTCACAATAATGCCTAACATGTATTGGTTACCATGTGCCAAGCACTGCTCCAGAGTATTTTGCCTGTGGGTGACTATAGAGTCACCCATTGTGTTGCTGGGACCCTTCAGTACAGGTATCAGCATACAGATGAGGAGCGGATGAGGCCCTGGGCCCGGGCCACCCAGCCGCCTTGGGGTGGAGCACTCCAGCGTGAACAAAGGCAGTCAGGCTCCAGGGCCGGCGGGGCCCGCGGGCCACAGAAACGCTGTGCGCTGTCTCTGGGCTTCCAGGGAGGGTCTCCACACACCAACAGTTAGGGTGACTGTGAGCCTGTGAGTTTGGCAGATTAAGTGGGTGGAGCGTGTGTGTAAAAGGGAAAATAGACTTACCACACGTGGTTAGAACTACATCTTTTCTGAAGCATATGACATTATTTTTTCTTTTATATATATATATATATATTAAACATCATTGATGTGTGATAGAAACATCGATTGGTTGCCTCTCATATGCTGCAGCCGGGGACCTGGCCCGCAACCCAGGCATGTGCCCTGACTGGGAATCAAACCGGCGACCTCTGGGTCCTCAGGCCAGCACTAAGTCCACTGAGCCACACCAGCCAGGGTTGGAGCAAATGACATTATTAATAAAATTTAAATGATCAGCAGCCCATGATGCAGCAGAGTTCCAGGGTCTTACCTATAGGTGTGCTAACAAAAGGTAGCGATGTAAAGTATAAGGATTATTTTTCTTGCAGCCCTGGTGGTGGGTGGAGTTAGCGTCATGGAAGGCAAACAGGAGGCAGCTCCTTAAATGTGACTCGGGCGCCTGGAAGCCAGAACAACATCCTTTACACTTTCTCATAGCTGCCGCCTTTGTGTAAACATACTCTGTGTGTGTTTGGTGTTGTAGGAGGCGGTGACGTTCCTGGACGTGGCTGTGGTCTTCACGGAGGAGGAGCTGGGGCTGCTGGACCCGCCCCAGAGGAAGCTGTACCGAGACGTGATGCTGGAGAACTTCCGGAACCTGGTCTCACTGGGTGAGGACAGGCGCCCTCCTTAACTCAGTGTCAGCCACCTGGGTGTCTTCGTGTGCTCAGGTGCTGAAGCTCCAGGACCCCTGAAATCATTCTCAGAGCTTGGGCAGCTAAGAGTTCTAATAATCTCTGTGCAACAAAGACAAGATTTTTTTTTTTTAAGAATTTATTTATTTATTTTTAGAGTGAGAGGTAAAGGGAGGGAAGAAGAGAGGGAAAGAAACATCCATGTGAGAGAGAAACATCTATTGGTTCCCTCTCGTTCGAGCCCCAATGGGGCACTGATCTTGCAGCTCAGGCGTGAGCCCTGGTCAGCAGCCCTTTGCTTTGCAGGACGCGCACCACCAACGGAACCACAGTGGTCAGAGCAAAGACAAGATGTTGTTGGTGTCACTGTTCATGTGTAGATCTGTCACTTGAGCTGTAAGGGAGCATATTGTGGTCCTGCCGCTGTTGGTTTGTCGTGAAATTAATTTAGTTGTTCTGGATTTTTTTTCCTCAGGGTGTCAGTAACTGTTTATTAAGTTGAATTTTCAGAGGTTTTTTGTTTTTTGTTTTAACAGTATATTCGTAAATAACTTTAAATTTACAGAATATTTACCAAAGTAAAAATATAGAAGAACACCTGTGTAGCTTTTGCCCAGATTGACCTTAATTACATTTCACCCTTTTGCTTTATCGTCTACATTCATATTCTCTCTCCATATAATTTGTGTATATGTGTGAAAATGTATATATATTCATAACATACACATACCACCTTTTGTAACATACACATACCATCTCCTTTTATCTCCAAATATTTCAGCATATATATGCAGAGTTTGGTAGTCTCTAAAACTCAACTCTCTGAGACCAATGCAAGTTCAGGGGTCCCCAAGACTACTCTGAGGCTTGATAAGACTCTCAGAACTCACTGAAAGCTGTTTGTTTGTTTATTCCTGTTTTTCTATTATAGTTGTCCTGATTTCTCCCTGCTCTTCTCCCTTGCCTATCCCCCCTCCCGTTTTTTTTTTTTTTTTTAAGATTTTATTTATTTATTTTTAGAGAGAGGGAAAGGGAGGGAGAAAGAGAGGGAGAGAAACATCAATGTGTGGTTGCTTCTAGTGTGGCTCCCACAGGGGACCTGGCCTGCAGCCCAGACATGTGCCCTGACTGGGAATCGAACCAGCCACCCTTTGGTTCACAGCCCATGCTCAATCCACTGTGTTACACCAGCCAGGCCCCCCCTCCCTTTTTTTTTTTTTTTTTTTTAAGATTTTATTTATTTTATCTTTAGAGGGGAAGGGAAGGAGAGAGGGAGAGAAACATCAATGCGTGGCTGCCTCTTGTGGGTCCCCTGCTGGGAACTGGCCTGCAACCCAGGCATGTGCCCTGATTGGGAATCGAACCCTGATCCCTTGGTTCCCAGGCCCGCGCTCAATCCACTGAGCCACACCAGCCAGGGCCCCCCCTCCCTTTTTTTAAAGAGAAAGAGGAAGGGAGGAAGAAAACATCAATTTGTGGTTGCCTCTCACACGGTCCCAACTGAGGACCAGGCCTGCAACTCAGCCATGTGCCCTGACTGGGAATTGAACCGGTGACCTTTTGGTTCATAGGCCAGTGCTCAATCCACTGAGCCACACCAGCAAGGCCTCACTGAAAGCTGTTATACTTGTGGTTACAGTTTATTACATGGAAAGGAAATAGGTTACAATCAGCCAAGGGAAAGGATGCCTGGGGCAGAGCCCAGGAGGGTTTCCGCACAAGCTGCCGGTTGTCATCTTCCAGGGCAGTCGCGGACAGCACTAACTCTTGCCAGCAATGCTTGCGACAGCGCCCGTGGTGCAGTGCACCTGGGCCTTGGTGTCCAGAGCTTTTACTGGGGCTTCGTTGTGTAGATGTGGTTAGACCTCTGGTTATCCTTGGTTTCCAGTCCCTCTGGAAAGCAAGCTGATGTCATGTGGCTCAAAGCCCCAACCATAAATCACGCTGTTAAACTACCTGGTGTGGTCCAAGACTTCAGGGTAAAAAAGAGACTCTTACCACATAGGACGTTCCAGGGGCTTGGACATCACCTTGAGAGAGCTGAAGGCAAAGGCCAGGCCTCTGTTGGGGCAACGTTAATTCTTTAGTGAACACAATATTTTGTAGAAGTAAGAGTATTTTCTTACGTTTCCCCAGTGCAGAAATAATGCTTTTATCCACTCCGTCATTTATGCTCTAATTTTATCAACAGAGCCAATTCTATTCCTTCTAGCACATTTTTCTCCCTCCAGAGCAAGACCTAGCCTGGAATGTACTCTCGCTGTCATGTCCTTTTAACCTCCTTTAATTAGGAACATTTCCACAGCATTTTTTCATCTTCTATGACTGACGTTTTCGAAGGATACTGTTACCCCATCTCCCAGTTTTAGTAGAACATTCCTAATATTTTCTCACAATTAGATCCAGGCGATCCTTGCTGGCTGGCAGTCTGCAGTGGTAGCGGTGTGTCCGTCTGAGGGCATCGCATCCAGTGGCTGTCCGTCTCTCCCTCGTGGGTGACGGCAGTTGTGATCACCCAGTCAGGAGGTCCGATCTCTCCACCAAACATTACTGCTACTTTTCCTCTTGCAATCATAAGGCAGTACTTTTTAAAAAAGATTTTATTATTTTATTTGTTTTTTAGTTGGGAAGGGAGAGAGAAAAAGAGAGAGAAACATCGATGTGCAAGAAACATTGATCTGTTGCCTCTCACTTGCCCCCAACTAGGGGTCTGGCCCGGAGCCCAAGCAAGTTCCCTAACCAGGGATTGAACCGGCAACCGTTTGGCTTACGGGATGATGCCCAACCCACTGAGCCACGCTAGTGAGGGCACATTGCAGCGCTTCAAGACCACACAGACATTTAGCATCCAGGGATGATTCTTGCCTTACCCAGTCTTCGCCATGGCCATTACAAAACAATGATTTTCTGTCTTGGAACTTCCCTCACATTTACCGATTGGCACTTGACTTTCTACAGTGAGCGAGACCCGGCCCCGTTTATTTGTTGTATTTCTAGGGTTTGTGAAGTGTTCTTTAACGTGGCTTATGATTTACTGCTGTGATTATTTTGCTGCTAAAATTGTCCCAAATCTAGCCTTTTTAAGCCCCTTTTGCCCTTATAATATGCCCCAACATTTTTTAAAACACTTTCTTAACTTATACTCATCTTCTGTTGGGTTGGCCAAAAAGTCTGTTTCGTTTTTTCCATAAAATAAAAGGGCACATTTTTCATTTTCACCAATACCTTTATTGGTTTGGATAGTTTGAGTGTGTCTGCTATCTCACACATGGTATAAAGTTCATCGTTCTCAGTTCGTGTTTTGATTTGATCGCTGTCAACTTCAACTGGTCGACTTGACTGCGGAGCATCATCCGGTGGGACACCTCCAGCATGCAACCTTGCAAACCACTTTTGACACGTTTGATCAGTCACAGCACCTTCTCCATGCACTGCACAAATCTTTTTGTGTGTGTTTTTACCTTTCTTGAAATAACAAAACATAATTAGATACCGAAAATGTTGTGCATTTTCTTCCATCTTCAATATTAAAATGGCTACACAAAACTTCTCACAGTTTTGATAAGCTGTTTTTTAAATGCACTATCAGCTGTCACAATACAGTCTAACAAAATTGTTTTCCAATGACGTTAAAGACAACTAAGGGCTACCAGGGCCATCTTATGGAACTAACAAACGAACAATTTGGCCAACCCAGTACTTTGCTCCAGCTCTGCCCTCATCCTTATATTAGAGAGAGGTGTGCAATGCCACCGTCTGGATGTCGGGTGTTGTCATCGCCAGTGTGTTGTTTTCCTGTCTTGGTCTCAGGAATAGGGCCAAGAAGTGGGGTGGGGGGTGTGCACACACATGTCCATATACATATGTAAATATATGTGAATGCATACATATGAACAGATGTTCAGTTTTACTCAAAATAAGAGATGGTTAATTGAGAGTATACTGAAATACCATTTCTGACCCATGGGATTGGCAAAAGTTTTAAAACTTTTTTGGGGAAAAGCTGTGGGAAGGAAAATACTTTCATACATTGAAAGTGGAAATAGAAAATGATATAACCCCAAAAGAGGGAAATTGACAACATCTAACAAAACTGTGTATTAACCCTTTCCTAGCAATTCACTTCTAGGAATTTTTCCTAGAGGTAAAAAAGTACAAAAGAGCATTAATAGCACACCATAATTTCTGAAAGAAAGAAGAGAAAATGAATAACTATATGTATCTCTGCTTATCTTTAACTAGAGGAAACACAAAAGGATTAATCAGAAAAACAGAAAGTTAATTTTTTAAGCTAATTATTATTATTATTATTATTATTATTTTAAAGATTTTATGTATTTATTTTTAGAGAGGGGGAGGGAGAAAGAGAGAAACATCACTGTGTGGTTGCCTCTCACATACCCCTTACTGGGAACCTGGCCCACAACCCAGGCATGTACTCTAGACTGGGAATTAAACCGGTGACCCTTTGGTTCACAGGCCCACACTTGACCCACTGAGCCACATCAGCCAGGGCATGAAGTTAGTTTTTAATAGGGGTTGGAAGTAACAGTGTAGAAGGAATGTTGGGGGGAGTCACACCTATTGAATATACCTTTTTATCTAGTTTGGACTTCTCAAAATATGTTAGTTCAACACATTACAAAAATTAGATTAGAATGCAAAGGAATGATACTCTAAAACTGAAAGGAAAATGAAATAAATGCGCTCAGTTGTGTTTGAAATTGATACCATAATCACATTGAAAAGAAAGAACTCACGGAAGTAGCTAAGGAACGCAGTGTATTATATAACTTTTTACCCTTAGTTTTTTTTGGTACAGTGGGAAGGGGAGGAGAGAATGAATTGCAATCTCAGTACTCTTCAGTGGGCTTATTTTTATAGTGGTAGAGGGAAGAAGCAATTCTGAAACCGTTTTAGATGTATTACAGGTACCAAGACAATGCAGTGGAGAGGTAGTCTTTTTCAGAAATTTTATTTATTTATTTTTAGACACAGGGGAAGGGAGGAAGAAAGAGAGGGAGAGAAACATCAATGTGTGGTTGCCCCTTGCGCGCCCCCTACCGGGGGCCCTGCCCACAACCCAGGCATGTGCCCTGACTGGAAATCAAACCATTGACCCTTTGGTTTGCAGGCCAGCACTCAATCCACTAAGTCTCACCAGCCATGGAGAGGTAGTCTTTTCAACAGGCAGAGCAGAAACTTTGGATACTTGTATGGGTCTCTGTGTGTGCCTTACACCTCACAAAAAATTAACTCAAAAT
Organism: Anoura caudifer; assembly: GCA_004027475.1. NCBI lineage: Eukaryota > Metazoa > Chordata > Mammalia > Chiroptera > Phyllostomidae > Anoura > Anoura caudifer. The sequence goes on from PVKU01007304.1 coordinate 84,852, forward strand.
AGATAAGATCTAATGTAAATCTAAAAGTATGAAACTTCTATAAGGAAACAGAGGAAAAATCTTCAAAGCATTCTTTGGACACCAAAAACATGATTCATAAAGGAAAGAAAAAGATAAATTGGACTTCAAAATTAAAATTTTTTTCTCTCCTTGCCTTTTTGCAGGGAATCAGCCCTTCAAACCAGACCTTATATGCCAGCTGGAGAGAGAAGAAAAGTGTGTAATGATGGAGACGGAAACCCAGAGAGATAGGTGTTCAGGTAAGAACTGTCCAGCAGTAACCCAGCAGCTGAAGAGCCCCTTCAAAACATGAGTCAGAGCATATCACTTTTCTGTTCAATCTCTCATGGCTTTCCATATCACACGTGGTAAAATCTAAAGTAGCTAGTGGCTATTAGGCCTGAAGTGTCTGTCTCCTCAACCCCCTCCAGCTTTCTTTATTTTCCTACTATTGTTTGCTCATTCATTGTCTTCTGGCTGCACTGCCTCACTGCTGCCCGTCAGACTTGTCAGTTATGCTTCCGCTTCCTGTTCCTTGGCTTGATTTTCTCTCTGCCTTGATCGAATGCAGGGATTGGGTAGTAGATACGTGGTCTTTGCTGCCACAGATCCTCCTGAGATAGCTAGTGGGTATAGAATAAATCATTTTAATCAAAGGAGTCTCCAGAATGTGTTCTGTTGTCTGATAGACGCTTGTCCTAATTCTGACGCTTTGGGTGTCCTTGATTATTCTTAGGGGGGTAGCCATTATCCCGAAAAGATTAAGAATCACCAGTCACCTAGAGTAAGTACCAAACATGAGCAATGCCAGCATTATGGCTGACCCTTCCCATGTAGCAATTTTAGGTGAGACATTATTGCATTGTTCCTTATTCATATGCCTAGCTCTTTATCTTCCCATTCTGTCCTCTTCTCTCCCCCTCCCATCCTCTAACGCCTGTACTTAACCTAACTGCAGTTTTGAAGCAGAATTGTCAAGTTGGACGTTTGTGAGTCCAAACTCCTAGTGATGTTTCTCCTACTCTGATCTCCTTTTCTGTCCCAAGTTGAATGTCACGTTCTACAGGGAAAAAGAGAAACAACTGAGTTTATCTGCCCCCCAACCCACATAACCTTGTTTTTGTTTTTATGACATTATATATTTTCCCCTGTGGACTGAGTTAAAAGTAATTCTAAAATGATAGCTTTGTGGCATGGAGTTGGATATTGGAGCCATTGTTAATGTAGATAATTCAAAAAAGAACTCTTCTTTTCAAGTTCACATGAAATGTGGGCCATAAGTCACACCTTAACAAATTTAAAAGAATAAAATTTTTTAAAAAATAAAATCATAAATTTTTGCTCTAAGACCAAAATGGAATTAAACTAAAAATCAGTAAATTAAATTACTGGAAAACCCCAAAACACATGGAGGTTAAACAACACATTTCTAAATAACACATGGGTCAAAGAAAACATCTCAAGAAATTAAAAAATATTTTGGATAATATGAAAATGAAAACAACATATCAAAATTTGCGGGATACAGGAAAAACAGTGCTTAGAAGAAAATTCACAGCATTAAATGCACAGAGAAGAAGAAAGAAGTAAAATCAATCATCTCGGCATCCACTGTAGGAAACTAGAAAAAGAAGAGCAAATTCAATCCAGAGTAAGCAGATGAAAAGGATAAGAATTGGAGCCGAAATCAAAGAAATTAAAAACAGGAAGTCGAGAATCAATAAAACTAAAAAGTAGTTCTTGGAAAAAATGAATAAAATTGATACAAAACTTTAGCCAGGCTGACAAGAAAAAAGAGGACACAAATTACAAATATCAGAAATGAACGAGGAGACACAACAGCAGAACCTGCGGGCTTTAAAAGGATGATAAAGGAATATTATGAACTCATTCTATGGCCACAAACTTTTTAAAATCATTATTTTATAATTACAGTTGGCATACAGTATTATATTAGTTTCAGGTGTATGCACCCATGATTAGACATTATATAACTTACTAAATGATTATCCTGATAAAATCTCATACCCATCTGACACCACACATATTTATTAGAATATTGATTATATTCCCTGTGCTGTACTTTATGTCCCCATAAGTATTCCGTAACTACCAATTTGTACTTCTTAATCATTCACCTTTTCACCCATCTCCCCAACCTCCCTCCCATCTGGCAATTGTCAAAATGTTCTCTGTATCTGTGGGTCTGTTTTTTGTTCTTGTTAGTTTATTTTGATTTTTAGATTCAGTTGTTGATAAATATTTATTGTCATTTTATTGCTCATATTTTTTATCTTTCTTTCTTCTAAAAGAAGACCCTTTGACATTTCATGTAATACTGCTTTGGTGGTAATGAATTCCTTTAGCTTTTTTTGTCTAGGAAGCTCTTTATCTGTCCTTTGATTCTAAACAACAGCTTTGCTGGGTAGAGTGATCTTGGCTGTAGGTCCCTGCTTTTCATCACTTTGAATATTTCTTGCCACTCCCTTCTGACCTGCAAAGTTTCTTTTAAGAAATCAGTCTTCTGGGGCCTCCCCTGTAGGTACCTAACTGCTTTTCTCCTGCTACTTTTAAGCTTGTTTCTTTGTCTTTAATCTTTACCATTTTAATTATGTGACTTGGTGTGGGTCTTTGTGAGTTCCTCTTGTTTGGGATTCTCTGCACTTTCTAAACTTGTATGTCTATTTCCTTCACCAGGTAAGAGAAGTTTTCTGTCATTATTTCTTCAAATAGGTTTTCAGTTTCTTGTTCTGTCACTTCTCCTTCTGGCATCCCCATGATGCAAATGTTGGTATGCTTTTAGTTGTTGCATAGGCTTCTTACGCTATGTTCATTTTTTAATGGATTCTTTTTTCTTCTTGCTGTTCTAGTTTGGGTGTTTTGTGCTTTCTTATATTCCAAATCGCTGATTTGATTCTCAGTGTCATCTGTTCTACTGTTGACTCCCTGTAAATTATTCTTCATTTTAGTTAGCGTATCTTTCATTGCTGCCTGGTTCTTTAATGTGGTTTCTGTGTCCTTTTTCATGCTGTTGAAGTTCTCACTAAGTTTCGTGAGCACCCTTATAACCATTGTTTTGAACTCTGTATCTGGTAGTTTGCTTGGTCCACTTCATTTAGTTCTTTTTTTGGATATTTCTCCTCTTTTTTTATTTTGGACCTGTTTCTTTGACTTCGCATTTTGGCTGCTGCTCTATTTTGTCTCTATGTATTAGGTAGAACTGCTATGTCTCCTGGGCTTGGTAGAGTGGCCTAATGTAGTAGATGTCCTGTAGGGCCCAGTGGCGCAATCTCCCCTGTCACTCGAGCTGGGTGCTCCAGGTGCACGCCTCTGTGGGCTGTGTGCCCTGTCCTGTTGCTGTTGGCATCACTGGGAAGGACTGACCCGCAGGCCAATCAACTGCAAGGACCCACCACAACTACAGTGAAGGAGCTGCTGAGCAGGAGTTAACGCTGCAGAGCAGGACTTGCTTCAGTGGGGCTTTGGTGCTCACTGAGTCCACCCCTCGAGTGTGTGGCTCATGGGGATGGTAGGGTTGTAATCTGGCTTTGTCTGAAGCCGTCCACTGGGTGCACTGGCTGTGGGGCATCCTGGGAGGTGCCAAGTCAGTTACCACCTGTGCCCTGCCTTGGGCCTCCTGGCACAAGCTACAGATGGCTTCTGCTTGTTTTTGGCTTGGTGGCGCCCAAAAGAGACCAAGGTTTGTACCAAGGCAGGCTGCCACTGGTGCCAGGCCTGAGGCCACCCAGCAAGAGGTAAGGGGTAAGCTGCGGCCAGATACTGCTTGACTGACAGATTTTAGGAAAGTTAGAAGCATGAGGCAAGAGGGGCCGGCAGTATGGAAAAGCCACTGGATATGGCTCAGGTGGGCCCCCAAGTTAAGTGGGATGGGGTCTCAGGGAATTGCCAGGGCAGGGCAAACAGTGTGACCCAGGTTGATGGAGACTCAGATATGGTGCCCACCTGTTGGCTCTGTGTGTTGGGGGGGGGGTCTCAGAAAAAGAACAATGGCCTCTTCCATCACTCGCCTGATGCCAGATAATTCAGTTCCTCCCCGTATGTCCCTTGTTCCTTTTAAACTGCTGCCCCAGTGCTGGAGTTAAGTTGTAGTGAGTCTAGGTAAGTCCATGCACAGGCCCTTTAAGAGGAATTGTCTGGTACTCCAGAAGCCCTCTGTCTCCCTCAGTTTCAATCCCTGCTGGTTTTTAGAGCCAGAGGTTATGGGGACTTGTCCTCCTGCACTGGGAACCCCCACTGCTCAGGGAGTACCCCCACATCTGAAATAGTCCTGATTTTAAACTTCCACATGTTGGTGTGGGACCACCCCTTTCGTATCTCTGCCTCTCCTAGTCTTTTTTTTATTTTTTTTTTATTTATTTACATCTAGAAAGAGGGGAAGGGAGGGAGAAATACAGGGAGAGAAACATCAGTGTGTGCTTGCCTCTCATGCACCCCCAAGTGGGGGCCTGGTCCACAACTTAGGCATGTGCCCTGACTGGGAATTGAACCTGCAACCTGTTGGTTTGCACGCTGGTACTCAATCCACTGAGCCATACCAGTCAGGGCTCTCCTAGTCTTTTTTAAAAATATATTTTATTGATTATGCTATTACAATTGTCCCATGTCTCCCCCATCATTCCCCTCTACCCTGCACACCCCCTCCCACCCACATTCCCCCCTTTAGTTCATGTCCATGGGTCATAAGTTCTTTAGCTTCTACATTTCCCACACTATTCTTGCCCTCCCCCTGTCTATTTTGTACCCACCATCTGTGCTACTTGTTCTATGTACCTTGTCCCCCTCTCTCCTCTTCCCACTTCCCTATTGCTAACCCTCCATGTGATCTCCATTTCTGTG